>JAODUH010039390.1:0-20887 GCA_027564835.1 Typhlichthys subterraneus | reverse complement strand
ACCACCCCCCCCCCCCCCCCCCCCCCCTCCGGCAACACTGCCACTGTGAATATGTTATGTGGCCTGTCTTTCTCTCTCTCTCTCTTCTCACTGTTGTTGGTTTTGTCGTTGCGTCGCCCTCTAGTGTACAGCGCGGTACTGCAGGGCGATAACAATGCAGGGGCTCAAAGCTCAGCCGTGTCTGCTCTCCTTCTCAGGGCTTCTTTCGCCGCAGCATACAAAAGAACATGGTGTACACCTGCCACAGGGAGAAGAACTGTCAGATCAATAAAGTCACACGCAACCGATGCCAGTACTGTCGGCTGCAGAAATGCTTCGAGGTTGGCATGTCCAAAGAGGGTGAGTGCCTAGAACAGATAAGGGTTCAAATAAAACAAATGCGTAACGGCAATAAAACATAGTTTAATTGCCACACAAACTATTTGACCAACTAAGGTAAAAATATGTCTTATTGTGTCGCTGTTACAGAGTGGCTCTTCCCTCCTCCCTCTAAAACACTAGCATCACATCTTCTGCAACTCTTGTAGGACTGTACCTTTAAAAACAACAACTACTGTAACAGCAGATCGAATTATATAAAGGTCAATTCTTATGTTGTTTTTTTTTACTTATTGCCTTTATTGGCCTGGCTTCCATAGCGGTGCGCAACGATAGGAACAAGAGGAAGAAGGATGTGAAAGAAGAGGTGGTTCTGCCAGAGAGCTATGAGCTGAGTGGAGAGTTAGAGGAGCTGGTGAACAAAGTCAGCAAAGCTCACCAAGAGACCTTTCCCTCTCTGTGCCAACTGGGCAAATACACCACAGTGAGTTGTGCTACAATACAGTGAAGCGAGGAAATACAGCGCGTAAAAACACACGCTTGCCACAACAAACCTCTTCCTCTCTCGCAGAATTCCAGCGCCGACCACAGAGTTCAGCTGGACTTGGGTTTGTGGGACAAGTTCAGTGAGCTTTCCACAAAGTGTATCATTAAGATTGTGGAGTTTGCCAAACGTCTGCCAGGCTTCACAACGCTCACCATCGCTGACCAGATCACCCTCCTCAAATCTGCATGCTTGGACATACTGGTACACATGATATCCTCCCAGTAACCTCCTGTTTTCCATAGCTGTGCCTGTCTTATTTGTCAGTTGTCTATGGGGAAACTAGATAAATAACATGTTTACAGACTGATATCGAAGTAGTCGGTAGCTCGGTGGTCTGCGATTCATTGTGGATGTTCTTTAATCATCTCTTCTGTTTCCCTCACAACCCTGCTGTCTTGCATCTGGTTAGATGCTGAGGATTTGCACCCGCTACACCCCAGAACAGGACACCATGACCTTCTCAGACGGGCTGACTCTCAACCGTACCCAGATGCACAATGCTGGTTTTGGCCCGCTTACAGACCTGGTGTTTGCATTTGCTGGCCAGCTGCTGCCCCTGGAGATGGATGACACAGAGACCGGCCTCCTCAGCGCCATCTGTCTGATCTGCGGAGGTATTACACATTGGTCTAGAGTATGGTGTGCATCTGTGCACTGTAACTGTTAGCTTCAGAGCTATCCTTTTTTTCTTTCAGGGGTTGTGAAGCAACCCCAGGAACAGAAATATGTTGACTGGTGGATAACACTGGAATGCAGCATCCTGTTAAAGTATACAATACTTACCAATGGAAGGTAGAAGGGATCATTTTAGGATAAAGGCTAGAAATATTCAATTGCAAACCTATTGTACAAGGCCTTTCTTGCAGTTCTACCATTTTCAAATTGATTAATGTTCCACAAACAAAGTGGTGAAGTGACATTTATGCATGACACACCGAACTAGTGAAAAGCCCTGCCCATGTATATCAACAGACAGGCTGTGGAATTTTTTATTAGATCTTAAAATACACATTTACAAAAAGGCTTACAGTAAATTAAATAAATAAATAATAATAAAAAAAAACTACATTATCTTGTATTTCTACAAATTTGATTTATATTTTGTTCTTACTACTTTAACTTTTTTTTTAACGCTTGAAATGTACAACACTTTGAACTACTTCAAAGCATTATTGCCTTTCATATGAGTTAATAGCCTGTGAAGCAGCCTGATTGGGAGCAGTCAAACCCAGCTGCCTTGAACACATACACCCATTGTGTATATGTATGTACACACTCAGTGTGTGTGACCATCGTTTCTGTCCCACTGTCTGTACAGACCGTATGGACCTGGAGGAGCCACACAAGGTGGACAAGCTACAGGAGCCCTTGCTGGAAGCTCTGAAGATCTACGTCCGGCGCCGGCGCCCCAACAAGCCGCATATGTTTCCTCGCATGCTGATGAAGGTCACAGACCTCCGTGGGATCAGCACCAAAGGTCAGCCTTGCCTCCACACCCACTGCCTTGTTATTGCAATACATATTTCACATAATATGTGTGATGAGGAGGTGTCAGTCAATGCCCCCGATGAGAAGAACAGTACAAAGAGATGTTGTTTAGTTGGCTATGTGGGATTTACATGACTGCTGCTTCAAAATGGTTGACAAAACAACACAGGAGGAATTCATTGTGCAAGTATGTATGTGTGGTTTTACGCAGAGGTGGAAAAACAGGCCTATAAAGTAAATATACAAGGTGTGTATCCTCCACCCTAATACTAAACCAGCTGCTTTCATTTCAATTCGGCTGAATATCCCCCTCCTGCTGGAGAGATCTGGTAATGCATGTATGAAGTGCAAGTACTTGTACTTATCTTGTTAGCAAAGTTTTGAACTTTAATGTGTTTGTGCAACACACAGTCCGCTAATAAAGGTGTGTGTGTGTGTGTGTGCGTGCGCATGCAGGTGCGGAGCGCGCCATCACGCTGAAGATGGAGATCCCGGGCCCTATGCCTCCTCTGATCAGGGAGATGTTGGAGAACCCTGAAGCCTTCGAGAACAGCAGCGACTCAGGAGACAGCTCCGCCCCCGGCCCCGCCCCCGCCATACAGGCCATCAAGAAGGAGCGGGAAGAGGAGCGGCCCCCGTGTGGGGCTGCAGGGGAGGACCACCAGAAGGGCTGTGACGACGAGGCAAGAGAGAGGGGGCCAGACAGCGACAGGAAGCCACCGGAAGATGCTTCCGTGGAGCCACGGGCAGAGGCGTCCGGGGGGACGCAGAGAGAGGCGTCCGGGGGGACGCAGAGAGAGGCGTTCGGGGGGACGCAGAGAGAGGCGTCCGGGGGGACGCAGAGAGAGGCGTCCGGGGGGACGCAGAGAGAGGCGTTCGGGGGGCCGCGGAAGGGCGCCAGTGGTAGCGAGAAGTGAGAGAAGCACATGGGCGCCCCCTACTGTCAACCTCACACAGAAGCAGATTCTCCAGTACAACTAGGCGCTTGCCATAGGGTGCCATCTAGTGGGGGGGCGCCAGCACTGCACCTAAAATATTTTTTTCCCTAGTCGTCAGTTGTCATTTGTGTGGACACCCACGTGGGTGGGCACCATTTAGGTTAGGACTGTCTCTGGTTAGGAACCTTGGAAAATGAAAAAAGCACTAAATATTGGACTGTGGAGAGCACCATTAAAGATCACTGTGCCAAATAAACAGCAGCAGTCTAATACTTGTCTATTTCTCGCTCCACAACGTTGCGTCTGCACGGAGAGGAAGACCTAATGTGGAGAGACAATAGGTAGAAGCTGGTGGGGAAATAATCAAGACTTGCTTTTGTATAAAATTGATATTGAAACTGCATCGCAACAAGAGAAACGCTTAATGTGGTGTCTAAGCCGCAGCTGCCTTTTTTATAGAATTCATTGTATTCTTAAAATATGCTACTTATTTTTTTATTGTACGCGTTTGCATGTGTGCTTTTCTAGTCATGTACATTATGCCCATCAGTGGCACTGTGTTATGTTGTTGTTGATGGTTTCTTTTTTGTACAATTTGTATTTAGGCCTGAAAAATACCCTTTTCTTCTTAAAGGACAGCATGATCATTTATGTGGTATTCGAGGGTGTAGATTGAGTACCAGAAAAATAGGAGCGTGCGCGCGTGTGTGTGTGTGTGTGTGAATATGTGCGTTTGCGCGTGGAGAGAGAGAAAGCAGGCTACCAATGACGTCATATACCAGAGTGAACCAGATTGCGTCTTGTGGCATGACACATGTATGCCTTCATGCTAAACAGTAGCTTGGTGCTTAAAGATCGGACAAATCTATCAAAGAAACCAAACAACTAGTCACCACCTAGTGGTCAAAACACATATACACGTCTGTGAAAACATTGATGTCTCAATTATTAGTTTCACAAATCTGCAGGTTGGATGGGGTGTCATTATACTGTCTCAGGGTCACTGTGTCTGGGCCAAACTTCAATACAGTATTTTCTAGAATATAAGGAGGGATCTGCTTTTACACCTCAGTATAATATTGTATCTGCAATATGGACAATATCCAGTTGTTGACCATGCTAATGCTAAAAATGCTAAAAAACCAACTGCAGATGATTAATACAGGTTAACCATGAAAAAACACTCCTGACTCATGAGAGTCAATATGCAATATTGTGCCATCCATCCATCCTTAATTGCTGGACATTAGAGTGTATTACTCTAATATAGAGTCAGTGTACAGGATATGTTTACATTGTGTTTGGTGTGTGTGAGGGAAAGGAATGCATATTCATGTGTGTATTTCTGATATATCAAAAAAGGAAAAAAAAAGTTTCTTTGCCGCCCTTAAGAAAGCTTTCTCTAATGCTTAACCCTCCCACTGTCCTAAGGCATTCCAGCAGACTAGCAGCAGGGGGAGCGAACCGCGGAATGTCATATGTCCGTGTTGTGGTTGCTGCCCGCTACTGGCAAGTGCACCAGGTCATTTTGACCCATAGGACAGCGGGAGGGTTAAACTCCACCTATGCATATATAACCTTTTTAAAATCAATAAGTAGTAATATCTTTTTTTCTTTGTTGAGAATATACAACATTATATCATGCTGTAATATTGTTTAGTCAGAATGTGTTAAAATGTCAAGAAATGTGATTCTCAGTGAACAATAGTTAAGCCCTATATTTGATGAGGTCCTGCTCTGGGTTAGAGACATTAACAGAAAGCCTATGTTGCACTGATCTTTAGATGCAATGTGTTTGTAAAAACTGTATCTATGTTGGCTTACAGTCTGTTGAGGAGTGTAACTGATGTGTGTGATCAGTGTTCTTTGGCTCAAAATCAAAGTCAGTGTTTTTATTGTCAATAGCACAGCATATCACAGGCTACAAAACATATTTGACATTAAGCTATTAATAACATCAGGTAATACATTTTGAAACCATACAGATTATTAAGGGCACACTTCAATTTCTCTTAGTGGTTGAAATAAAACATTTGAGTTTTCCACAGCTGATCTCACTTTAGTGGACACCTGTGTTTCAAAATATAAACAGTTAGCAATGGTAGACATCTGGGGGCAATCAAGGAGTTTACCAAATCTGTTTTAGAAGGTCATCCTGACCTGTATAGCTTCAGTTTCACTCCCATAGCCATGTGTTCAACATACATACTGTAAGTAAAGGGCAGGGATTATCTTTGTGCTGGAGAACATCACATTTGATGGACTATAGTTTCTAAACAGTGTATATTAATAAATAATAAAACAATCAATATAGTGCAAAACAGGATGTTAAAGAGTGACATTTACTGCTTTCCAAAGAAGTCTGTTGTTGTTGCTGTCGGTTGACTTAAATTATTTTTTAAATATGGACATTGATATGTAATTTGCACTTTTAAAGACAGCAGAGGAATTTAAAACTGGTCCAATATGAATTTTTGTTTTATTAAATGTTTTTAAAATTATTCTTTATCATTCACTTCAGGAACTTCTATAATGTAATTTGTGTTAACACAGAGCGCCAACCATAGCCCAAGGAGGATGCCATTATTGACTTTTACTGCTTTCACATGTCTAAAATCTTTACTTAATTTGTAGTTTCCCTGTAATTTCATAAATCATTTTTTGACAGAAGTATCCGTTTGTCTATTTTTTTCTGCATATTTACACTTGGGCTATCAGTTCTATTAGCAGATCAACTTCAACATCTACTAGACTATTCAAGGTCAGAGAGTTGTGCTGCCTTTGAATATCTGTTAAGATATTGTTCACAACAGTAGACCAAAACAATAAACCTTTTTTATTGAGTCTCTCTCTGTCCAGGTCATTCACCTGGCTGTAGTAGAACAATTATTGTATTGTATATTATAACCAGCACTGAACAGTTACACAGGCTGTAGATTATAAACAATATATAGATATGACACATATACAGCATTGCAGAGTTGCTCTTCATACTCATTTCACTTATAACACACACATGCAAATGTTATGGTGAATACAATATCAGATTATGAATTTATGTTAAAGATATTTGACATACATACATATATATAAAAAAAAATATATATATATGTAAAGTCCTAAAATGTACCTGCTGTTCTGTAGAACACAATACAACAGCCAGCAGTTTAAAGAGCAAAACTACATAAATTCAGTTTACATATCATTTGGTGGACTCCATGGGACACATTGCAGTGCTAATATTTTAATTTGTTCGAATAACAAAAGTATTGAACTAACTTGTACATAATCACATTTCTTAAAATAAAATGTAACAAGCGTTCTACTGACAAGACGCATATATTTCAAGTTATCAGAGCATTTAAGACATACTGTATTAAAATAAATGTGTGCAGTTTCCTTTGAATAAAGGCTACATTTTCAATGCGAAAATTTTAACAGGCTCTGAATTAAGTTTAAGTATAAAACATAAAATTAACCATCCACTTCTATTAAAACACCATTCTTCATCATCATTCTTCAAGTGAAAATATAAGGTAGTGAAAGCCTATAGTACGCACTCGAGAACAAGATTTTTTCACGACAATTTACAGTGTGTTGCCTCAAAACACAGCAGAAACCGATGACAAAATATAATGTAACACTCTCACTGCACCTATTACTACTAGAACAAACACCCTATTGTAAATAAGTGTCCTCATAATTAATTGTGTTACCACAAGGGAAAGTCAGCAAGTTCACTGTAAAAACAAGACGAATGGTGATACTATACAAGCAAATATGTATCACTTATAGAAGAGCAACATTAAACTATCTAATGCCATGTTAACATTATTTCCATTTCAAAATAGAAAACCCATTACACCCAAAACATATTTCATAACTACAACTGTGTAACTCAATACGTCTAATTGTGATTAGCCTTGTGATTAATCTTCATACAGCTCTTGAGAAACAATTTATCAAATTTTATTTTATTGTGAATTTATGATGAGTTTAGACGTCAAAATGTGAAAATGTTTACATGTTGTTAAAGTTGGCTTGTGGGCCAGTATGGTCACCTCAGAATAGGTTTCGTGAGCTCTGGCAGATTGAGAGTTTTTCCTTCTTCATCTGTCATGGACATCCTGTTTTCATCCTGCTTTAAAATACATTCATATGATTCAATATAAATTGCACACCGTAATGTATGTATGGAACTGTATTAATATATCTTAGCCCTACGACATGTGCTCAGTAATTCTATTAATAAAATAATATTTAGTGATATTCATTATGTGCCGGCTCAGTTCATTTGACTCAACTGTGCAATTGTTTTGAGCTGGTCCTCCATGAATAATCTAGGGAAATAGCTCTCTAAATTATCTTAAATGAGCCCTATACTTGTTTCTATTAGATCTTGCAATAAACCAAGTGGCACACCTTTATATCAGAGCATGTATTGTCTTCTTGGCTGTGGGTGGAATCATTTGGCATCATTACTGTTTTGGGCCTTTCCAGAAGGTTCTTCTTCATCCTCACAGGAAGAATGATAATCTGTGAGGACCAGCAGGATCTTTTATGTACTTTTAAAGTGTGTTGCCCTAGTTGCACATGTACTCATGGAAACAATGTGGATTTTTTTTTCTTTTTCACTTACTGTCTGATTCTATCCCAAATCTTTGCTCCAGCTGATGAACATAGTCTTCAAGCTCCTGTGAGACGTATTCATTAATTTATAAGAGACAGACACTTTGTTAACTGAGAGGGTAATACTTTGTGATGTCATACTTTTTAAATGACCATTAATAATAATTAATAGGTCACATTGTGTCAAAATGAATGATCACGCTATACAAAATGATAACGTTGTCCACATTTAATTTGCCTACTGCAATATCATGGAATACAGTCTTATATAAGTCCTAATATTGTATTTGGCATGGAAAGGCACATATATCTGCCATTGTGAACATTGTAATATAATAAAATGTAACTATGATGACCCATTTGAATAATGACTTATTCAATGACAAATTAACTCACTTAACACATTACATATTGAGTTACCACTGAGGATATAATAGAGATGTAATTATAGAAAGAGACATTACACAAATAACATGTCTTGTAATGTGAACATAACCAGATAGATAGTGCAGGGCTGCGTACTTGCCTGTTTCTCTACTTGTTGCTGCTCTATCTGTTTTTGGGCCATCCTCAAACTGGCCTTCAACTCTTGCACTTCACGCTTGACATCGCTCAACAGCACCTGCTTAACAAAACCGCCAACATGGTAGGCAGGAACATGTTTGTACAATGAAAATTATAGCTATTTCCCTGCACACCACTTAGGAAATACATTTCTGACCCAGTGTAACCGGACAGCGCTTGTTCCTGCAGCATATCGTGTGACAGTAAGAGGAAATGTTTATGTGGTATTCATGCCAACGTGTCTATTTGAGTCTATGTGTTCTGTTGAGATGAGTTGAGGACTGGCAGGAGTCCTATCCTGGGATCTCTCCAGTTTCCGAATTGTGATTTGATCCCCACACACACAGAGCTATTTTTAAACCTGAATGTGTTTGTGTACTAAATGAGCGCCTGCCTATATTGGTTGATTCATACTCACCCTGTTACAATCTCTCTCTCTCCCCAACTCCACTTCTAATCTCTCTCTCTCCATCCTTTCCTCCTGCAGCCATTCCTCTCTCTTCTGCACCTCATTGGTCAAGTCCTGCAGCTTCTTGCTGTCCATCTGCAGCATGGACACACATGCTTAGAGGTCTAAACAAGGTTAACAAGTTTAAAGGTACACTCCTCAATGGGGTTCCAGCATCCCCAAAACCGCAGACGTATGCCTCCGCTCACTGATTATGTTTACAACACAACCGCATGGAAACATTGTGGATCTGTGGAGAGGGAAGGTGCACAGAATGGTGAGAGCCTAGGAGGTCTGTATGAGGAGGAAAATAGAGAACTCCTCTTTAGTCAATTACAGATGCACGTTGATGTACCTTTTAAAGAGACACTCCTCAACCCATGTTGGTTGGAAACTTTTGTTGTGTGCGAGTGTGAATAGAGTGTTCAGGTGGAGGAGGGGCTTGCGCTAATATTTGTTTCAACCAATCACCGTTGTTGTTTTGGTTTCAAACTTCAAACACCACGAGTACCCATCCAGCACTAATGCAGCTATTTCCAAACAAGTTTGATTTGGAAATGACCTGGGGTCTCTGGGCACAATGGTAAATGAACTGCATGCATCTAGCACTTTTTCAACCTTAGTAGTAGCCTAACATTCACCCATTCACACATAGATGGTGTCAGCCATGCAAGATACCATCCAAACACCGGAAACAGTTACGGTTAGGTGACTTGCTCAGGGACAACGTGTCCCTCAACACTTGGTGAGGAGTTAGCGGGGTTTGAACCATCAATTTCTCGATCACCTCTGTCGCCCCACTTCTACCCACTGCACTACTGCCGCGTAATTACAGAAGTGTACCTTAAAAAGTACTAGACTAGTCAGCCTAAAGTGGAAACTTGTATGTAGAGTCCTATTGTAGTTGGGATTGTCTTACATCAGCTGACTGTTTGAGGGCTTCTCGTTCTTGGGCCCAGTTTGCCCGTGCCTCCCTAAGAGTCAGGTTCTCCTCTGACAGTTGCAACGTCAACTGGGCTACTTGTAGCCGGGCCTGGTGCAGCTCTGCATGGGTGTGGCCCTGTTGGGCCGCTAGCTCGCTGAGCTCCCTGCGGAGGCCCTCGGTGACATGTTCACTGGCCTGCAGACGATCCTGGAGGCCTCGCACCTCTACCTGAGCAGCGTCATATTGGCCCTGTGGAAGAAAAGGTTGTATAATGGCGTGCAGTGACCTTCGGGGAATTCAGGCCAAACATGAGATTAGAAAACTTGAAGTAACAACAAAGTTGCTGCAGGTGGTGCAGAGTTGTTGATGGAGGAGAACCTTGGTGGGAAGGCTTATCTGACGCCAGTCTGCTGTGACCTTTGACCTAGCTAGTAGTGTTCAATTACCTGCAGGGACTTTTTCTTTTCCTCTTCATATTTCATTTGACTGGACATTTTCCTAATTCTCTCTCTCATCCTGCAGGGTAGAAAATAAACATGTTGGTAATGTCTCGAAGGTAAATACTTTTAAAAGTACTTTATCTTGCCGCTTGCACCCCCAACACATACCTTTCTAGTTCACTATTTGTCTCATGTCCCCTTTCAGATAGAACCTTGACATCATCTTCAAGGTCCTTGATTCGCTGCTGACTCTCAGTTTTCTCCGCTAAAAGGTTGTTTAGGTCGGACGACAGGTTTTCATGAGTATACCTCACATCCTATCAAGAGAAAAAAAATAAGCAATTGGAAGCTAATATGTGCTAATGATGTTTGCGCTGCTGTTTGGAGGTGATTGCAGACCTTGTGATTTCCCTCCATTTTCTTGATTTTCTCCCAGCTTTGTCTTAGCTTCTGCTTAAGTTCTGATATATCTTCCATCATTGCTTGTCTCTCTTGCTCCCACTCCTTGTTTTGTTCGTCATGCTTCAGATACCCAGTCTCTTTCTCGTGTTGTACCAGGTCTAGAGCCTCTTTAAATTTGGCTTGTTCTTTCAGGCATTCCTCTAGACGGCTCTGTTCACAGCAGAGGAGGGGAAAGCATGGTATTAATTTGAGAATTAGCTAATACAGTGTCAAAGTAGGGGTTGGAACTTCCTGATGGATCACAACATTTGCATACATTATATTCTGTTGTCTACACATTAATGTAGACACCAGAATACAATTAATACATACACATTATATGTAGGCTTTTATGGGGAAAACACAGGAAAACTAAAAGCAACAGTATTTTTGCAATACATTTCAATATATGTGTAAAGAACAACGTTTCCCTGTTCATAATTGTGGTATCTAGAAGTAGAGGGGGTATCTCCGTCACACCTGAAGGACTTGAGCTCTGGGGATGACCAGAAGCAATTCATCCTCCTCTGCCTCCTCTCCACAGTCCTCTCTCATAGTTTCCAGTTCGTCCAGAGGTTTGGGAGCACCAAAAGTAAAAGGGCGACTGCGTACGCACACATCCCCTCTCTCAGACACATAGACAAACTGGTACTCCACCGCGCTGGGTGGAGGCAGGTAGAAAGCTGTGTTCAGAAAACAAATACTTATGGTTAGATTACTGTATTAAAATGTTCAGTTAACTCAAAGGTTTCACAGTAGTTAAACCATCACACACAGAAGGTCTTACCTTGAAACACAGCATAGAAGTTGACATCAGTTCCCTCATTATAACCTTCAGGAACCAGAGCCCATGTGTATGTATAGTAATCTTTTAACGATGACCAACCAACCTGTGACATGAAAGCATTGAACCCACACAGCAGCGTTATATGTTGGCTGTCATGTTGTATGTTGGGTTGGTGCTGCCAATACAATGCACATTCATGGAAGTGAGTTTTGCTACCTGAAAAAGACCAATCCAGTCCTTGTTGCTCCATTGATGTTCAGAGGTCAAGCTGTAGTGGCACTCTATTCTAGTTTGGGGAAAGTACATCTGTCCCACATTACGAAACACCACTTTGCTCTGTTTTTCCATGGTGGAGCTGAGATGAGCTGTTTAGGAACAAATGACAGATACATGGTAGTCAGGTTTCAGGCCAGCCAACGTGGTCACAGACAGCTGATGAAAGCTGATAGCTGAGTTACTCAAGACATTAAACATGACCATTAGCACCAGAAGCAGTGGCACAGAATGTGTACAAAGAAAAACTATATATATATATATGATTAGTGAAAAACTTTTATTAAGCAATATAACAACTATACAGAAGGATTTTAAAGGGAAATATACTGTAGGCTATAAATGGTTTAATTGGTCTGTGTTAAGCATTATATCCGCCAAGTCTTTATAGCTGGATGATGAGAAAAGTTATAAAATATACATTGTTGATATAAGAGCAAATAATTATTTTAAAATATCTTGTCATGCATTCATTACATTAGGATAGTCCTTGTATTTAATTAACATACTATATTATATAGTAAAAGACAAACGTAATGAAAATGTGTTTAAATGTTTCCTGATCAAATGGATGGATCACTTCAAATGTATTGTATTGCTGGCTTGATCATATAAAAATTTAAACTTACCTGAATTTTTGTAAAATGTCTGATTATCCTTACTACTTCATGGAGCTTATAGCACTGTGCATCTGACTTTGTGCTTGCAGAACGTTATAAGAAATATGCAATAACAAGAGTTTCACAACAGAAGCATGTGAACATGTGGAGGTGTCTCTCTCATGGGATATGCAGTTCTGGAAATGACTGCATAGCCCTAATCACATTAGGAATCGTATGACAGAACTTCATCTCCCATTTCAGCAAAGATGGTGCATGATACATGGAATTGGACCACTGCATTTCTCAGTACCAACCAGGGAGAACTGTATAGCTATGTTTTTTCTCATAACAAGTCCCTTGAACCCACTTACTTATTATTAAAGGAAGCTATAAAGATCTCCACGCTCTGGCTAAAATCCTTCAACTTAACAATATACATTATATCTCCAAAATGATTCAATCATTAATAAATCATGTATTTAAGTAGGCTAAAAGACTTACAGTTGGTGAATATCAATATGATTACAATTAAGTTATAATGTGGCAGTAACCAATTGTGTTTGACCTATTTCTCACAATCCACAGATTGCTTAACATGGTCCACCCCACCTAATGACCACTTGAGGGCAGTGTAACTTTGGTCTTACCACTTAAATTAGGTGCAACATGACTGAACATCTACAAATGTCTACTGTGCTCTGTAGATGCAAACATGTACCAATGTTTTCTATGTACTTTATCTACATAATGTATCAATTTTTTGCTATTTTACCTAAAAATCTGCAAATAACTCATTTTGTTCAATTAAATATGACCCGTATCCTATACAGTATATTTTATCAGGAAAACTGCATATGGAAAATCTACATTATATTAGCTTCCTTTGTATAGTTCGTTCCATATACTACTCCTGAGGGAATGCATGAAATGATGTGATAATATTGAGATAAGAATGTTCGATATGATTGATTCTATAATAGTTTCAGACAAAGATTTCTAAAGTCCAAAGATGGTTTATTTGATTATTACATTAATTAAATACACTTGACAGTAAAGGAAAAAAGGAACAAATGTTTTTGTGGCCTCCAAATATGTGCAAATCTTGTATATTACAAGATTTCTTAGATATTTTTAAACATATTGTCTAAATGTAGTGAATGTCTGCTAAATACCTGTGTAGAATTAGTATTTTGCCTTGTCTAAAACAAACTTTTAAGTATGCATCACCATGTTTGAACATGAATCCAAGGCACACTATTGGACAACGTACGCACATAACTGAGAATTTATTTCCACAGGGTCCTGTTTTCTCAGCTAGTTACATATAAGAGACACATACTATGACCTTAGCATGATTGAGATAAAATGTATACAAGTATAAAACATTTTCATAGTTTTACAATAATTTAAAACTCCTCCTGTGATACAGACATTGAGTAGCATATAGTCACATGTACATTGTTAGAATGACCAATGCTGCAGACAGAGTGAGTCGTAAGCCTGCTAAAGCCTGCCTCTCTTGGTCCAATGACCCACGGTCAGAGCCAGTGCAATGCACTGTGATTAGCCAGTCAGCAGAAGACAAGCAGGTCACGTATTGGTCAACAGTGAGAGGACACCCAGCTCTGTCAGCTTGGCCTTGGCCACTGCCTCCCACCCTTTATTGGCTAGTGGGTTCCTGGGGGAGGGGTGCATAATCCCCTCCACTCGCACCTGTATACCTGCTGCAGAGAGCGCTCGCCGTGCACGCTGCTCTGCTACCCGCCCTACCCCTATCACCATGGAAATGCCCAGAGCCTTCACCCCCTGACACAGGGCGGTATCGCAAAGAGCCAGGAGGGCTTCGCGTTCGTCTGCCGCCAGTTCAGGGGGGGTCAGGTTCTTCCCGCTGTCACTCATGAAAATGAGCGGGCACAGGTTGTGCACAAAACAGTGACGGAAGAACAGGCCGGGCTCGCCGCACAGCTTCCGGAAGAAACCCCAGAATCGTGCGCCGCTCACTTCACTCTGAGTGCAGGCAAGCCCCGTGATACGTCTCTTTGGATGCTCGTTGTCAGGACGACTCACTTCCCCTGTAATCTCAAGCCAATCACGAACTACGTTGACCTCACCGAATGGTACCTACAAACAGAGGAAAGGCTTTTCAGTTTCCACATATACAGCACTTGATCTATCCAGGATCTCTATGAAGGATGACAAAGATAAAGTATCCAAAGAACTCATTCACTGTCAACGTCAAAGAGTTTTAATTTGCTTTACACGGCCTTAGGTTAAAGTGAGTTTCTTCTACTAACAGAAGTTTGGGATTTTATTCTATAAGTGCACTTGCAATTATATGTTTTGTACTTATATGACTATTACGTTTTTACAAAGAAATGTACGTAGTTGTTGCTACAAGTTTAATGTCTTTACAGTATAATTAGAATAAACCTCAGATCTTCCTACTCACCCATTGATCTATACTCACCCCTGTCTGCGCCATTCCAAAAGGTCCAGGATTCATGCCCAAAAAGAGGATACTTTGTCCACTACGACAGTATTTCTCCACATAACAGCTATGTGTGTTCCATGCGTACTCTAAAGGGTTATAAATATAACGCACAGGCTCACTGAACACAAGACGACGTAAGTGGACATTTAGCTCTAACTCAACTCGTAGAAACTTAGAACCTGTGGTACCGCATTCAAATAATGACCCTGCTCGACCCCCCTGCAAAACATCGCCCTCACCCAGCCTCCCTGCCTCACTGACAGGCGTTTTATCGTCCAACATGTTCTTCTCCATATGAAACGCTTCATACGGTTATATGAAACCAAATGTACACCTGCGTCTATCAAATATTCAATTACTGAATTTGATTTGAAAAGGCAAAGCTGAAGCTTTTACCACAGTGTAGCTTTCTGTCGTCCTTAATCCTACTTCCTACAATTTCTTCTTCGTGAAAATATTAGACAAACTGAACGTATACAAAACATTTGCGCCCTCTACAGGATTGTAATATCAGTACAGACTACAGCAGTACAGTATGACAGGAGTGATTTTATAATACAGTAGTGCAGTGCCACGGACAAAGATTGATGAGTGAAATACCAAGCATTTTCCACCACTTGCAATGTTATAAAAATTATAAAAATTTCCTATTTGGCCCTCACAGGCCAGCTCAGACGTATTAATATAGGCCTATATAATATGGATATAACAGTTTAATTAATTGTGAAATGGCAAAGTTTTGAGAATAATAGATGCTGTCATGTCCCCCAATTGTTCATGCATTTCATTTGTATATTTGTTTTGTTTTATTTACAAAATTAACTATTAAAAGAAAGGAATATAAAGAATAGGACTATACATTTAGCAAAGAGAATAGATCTTCAAAGTAGGATGAATCAAAAATCATTGAGGCTACAGGATTTATTGGAAGATATATCTATCTTTTACTCTTGTGAAAGTTGCCCTCCTGCTGTCCCTTTGAACTGCGTTTATAACAGAGTTGTTGTGAGCCATCAATCATTGCCTGGACCTGACTGTCAAACCCAGCTCATCAGTCTGGAGTCCAGCAAATCAACGGGCATGAGGAGAATGCATGTTGTTGGGCTCATGTCAGTTTTTAAAAAACTTTTTATTTTTTGTTAAATAAGAATAACTTGACTCCATTGAGAGGTTTCGCCTATTTCTTTCATACAAGCCATTAATAATTGAGACATTTTGTTCTGAACGAGGAGCACAAAAATAACACCTTTATCTCCACAGGTAAAATATACCCCAAAAAGTTGGTTTTGGTCGATAGACTTATTGAGCATCAACACATGACTGTATGGCCCAGGTGGTATACGAGATGTCAGAGGCATAGACTACATTTACAAGTGAAGGAAAATAGTGCGAAAAGTGCAAAACATCAACCCCAAAATAACTCAGAATAATTTGTCTTTTACTAAGCAAGAATTACTTGGGTGACATTTCTTAACTTCATGCATATTAGCAGGTACTTGTGATGAATCCTAAATTTGCTGCTTAATCTGTAAAGTATTTTTGTAAATAGACAAGTGATCCTTCAGTGGTCTTCTTTAGGCCATAGTTCCCTTTCAGAGCATAATAATAAGATTCCTATTTTACATATTGTCTTCAGTCTGGGGTTTCTGATGGAAATTGAACAGAAGGATGCATAATTTCCAGCTACACGTTAATCTTTCTCTGTGGCAGTTCTTACCGGTATTCTCTATAAAGTAGTCAGTTATAAACAGTACACCATAGGGAGGCATTCAGGACCATTTACACATTGGTGTTAGAGTGTTGAGTGTGTTAAAAACATGGTGAGAAGTCCCATTTGTCAGTGCTTGCATGGTCCCAGGGGCCATCCTGGTGTGCAGCGTCTTAGCTGAGCGAGGGACAGGGTGCTGACAAGGTGATTGACATGTACAAAACTGGTGTTTAGCACTCAAATTAACATCATAAGAATAGAATAATATCTATATTACTCCCAAAAGGAAATAAGGTGTTACAGCAGCCATTTGACAGTGCAGGCAAATAGGCCATTCATTCAATGCAAACATCCAACACATACAATTAGACGTACAGTATAGTAGATAGTAAAACAATGTATGTACCTATAAATACAGTACAGCTAGAATGAATTCAGACCCAAAACATATATTATATATTGCTGCAATATGCTAAAATCGTTTACATAAAACATTTCCAGATCAATCAACAACTTAATAGAACATAATGTTAAAGCAAAAACTGTTTTTTTTTTTTTTAAACATTGCAAAAGTAAAAATAAATAAAAAAAATCAATATTTAAAAAGACAAAGCTTTGCTTCAAGCTGGATTCAATCACATTTTCACAAAATAGAGCCAAAGCAAGTCACATAACTTGGCTTGTCTAATATAAATGAATGAATCATCCCCATAAAGTGTCATTCTGAATACGTCTGGCAGGAACAGGCGTGACTATGGCACAGTAAGAGTACACGGCTGGGGACATTCTGTTTCATAATTGGTCTCAAACGGCGCAGCAGAATTGTTGACTGTTGGTATCTCTGCCTTTCCCATCAGAACCTCACAGTCAATGGGGTCATTCTGTTCCCAGGGTCCTATATGTTCTCCAGATTGATATGGCACATAGTGGTACCATGACCAAGGATCATACAGTATGTTCTATGTTCACACCTTGCTGTTGAAAATATCATCACACTAAATAATCATAAAAGGATCACATCTGGCCGACAGGGAACATTGTTTTATTCATGGATTGGTGCAATAAATCATTATGCGCAGATGTTTTGTACAATGTCTGGCCCCATGTTTTTTTCAGTTACCTATGGTATACTGTAGCTAATTATAAAGTAAAACATTGAAATTTAGACTAATATTTAAAATACCATGAAAACCATATGATGTAATGTGTCAAGTATAACTGAACTAAAATTATTTAACCACTTTAAAATTAATAATTTATTAAAAATGGTCAAATCAGTCAATATAAAATCAGTGAAATAATAACATAATTTCAACATTCAACCTTCGCAATCTAGCACTTATCTAATCTTGCAGATTTTTCCATTTGTGTGTTGTAAACGACAATATAATATAATGACATCTTCTGTTTGAAGCAATGCAGAGTTTTTTAATGTTTCACTTTAATCAGAACTTTAGTCAGCATGAAACATCTCACATTTTTACATCTTCCTACACTCCCTTTCATTTGCCAGTGCCAGTTGACCAGCTGTGGATCACACAACAAACAGAAATCTGACCAAGTTATTGTTAGCATTAAGTATGCTATGGCAACATTCTCTGCTGTTCCGCATCATCATCATCCATTTTTAATCATGGTATCTGGTCTCACTGCTGCTTGTCAAGTGCCTCAGCCTCCTGTCAGCGCGTGGGTTTGCAGAGAGCGCAATAAGAGCTCTTACTGCCGATATGTGGAAATAGATGTGCTACTGGAACTGCCTACCTCTCCTGGGCCATCTGTGGAGTGGCGGCTCTGGGCGACTATTACGTAAGGAATTCAAAACAGGCCTTCACCTCCCTGCATGGTAACATCATAGTAGCAGGTTCTTCACATAACTAACAAATGTCAAATGTTATTTTTCAGTGTGGGGTAATGTGTGGTTTGGTCAGATGTTTTCAATTGAGTAGCTGCTGCAATTTCTTACTGTGTTGGGCAGTAAGTAGTTACTACTAACTATTTGAGTTACTGAGTTACTGAGTAAATAGTTACTAGTAATATTAGTAACTAGTTACTAGTAACTAGTTACTTTTTCAGTAACTAGTAGTTTGTTATTACTATTTCCAAAACATTAATAATATTACAATTACTAATCCAAGTAACTAATAGTTACTGTGTTACAGTAGGCTAATTGAACCAACCTGTCCAATCATCTGGTTTGAGAGGCTGCAATGTTTTCACTTTGGCTGATTGTTGACTGCTAAGGTTCATTATAGTTCCAATAAGGAGGATTCAATTCAAAATGAGCTGGCATGTAGAAAGGGGCCAGGCAGGGTAGTGATTGTGAAAGTAATGTAGTAATGTAACTAGTAATGTAACTAATTGCTTTTAATATCCAGTAATTAGTAAAGTAATATTATTACTTTTTGAAGGAGTAATAAGTAACTAGTAACTTATTACAATACTGGAATCACTTGCCCAACACTGCAGATATATGATTGTGTCCGGTTCTTGCCTTTCATACAGTACAACTTTTATTCTGGCCAATAGGATCTTCAATTTATTTAATTAACACATAATAAAAATAAACATTTTATGCAAATGTGTACCTTAATTTAGCTACAATCTATGGAGCTAACTACATGCTTCATACAGTGAACAGTCAGACTGTAGCAAAATTATCAGATTGTAGCAAAATTGTATGATTATAGCAAAATTGGGGACACTTGCACACATTCAACATAATTACTATACTGTAAGCCCAGGATATAAAATATGTAAATTGTACAGCTATTCTGCTAAACCCTATAATAAACAATATTTAGTCATTATTATTTGGTGTTAGGAGGTATACTCACCCTTTTTCTTGCGTCTTTATTCATAAAATAAAATGTAAGCAAATAAATAAAAGTTAAACATGCAAATCAGCAGCCTCACCCGGCGAAATAAATAAATAAATACATCAGGCTTTTAAAATATGCTTTAGACTGAGACTGGGCGCTCTGACAGTATTCCACAAGGACTGCTAGGGAAGATATTCGTGAAAACACAGAGCATTATTAAAGTGCATGTCTCTCAACCATGACGTACTGCCAGCCAATGTAAAATGCAGGTTAGACTGACAATATAATGTTAAAGAACACCATAAAATGAGCTGCCACAAGCCCCAATTGTGTTCAGGCTCCTGTTGACTTTTGCTCAGTGGCTATTTATAAAGATGTCAACTGGGTATGCTGACATTCAACAAAAGACAACTGTTAAACGTATGGTGTAACCTCTGGCCAAATGGGACCAAGATATATCTAATATTATAAATATAAAACATCAGACAAAGCAACAGTATAGCAACACAATTTAAGCATTAAGGATTACATCATGCATGGTTTCCTTTACTCTTGTTAAATGCACACTTGACAATGTGTTTCCCTAAATCCCTTGGGTGTGTAAACCATTGCATTACAAAAATGCACATTCACCTCCAGCACCTCATTGTTGGGTGACTCATACCCCTCTCTGCTCCTTCCCTCTAGGCTGGTAATATTATACCTCTCCCTCTACAGTCACACGCCCTTTCATGGACAGACAGAAGGAAATTTGGGGTTGACACAACTGATGAGGGTATCTTCAAAGTGTTTGGAAGAAGCAATCGCCCACCCGCTGCCTCATGAAAACAATTGTGATCCTATATTGTTGGCGACCAGAGGTTTCCACCCTTTCAGAAAACGTAAGCACTCATTTCAACAGCTAATGAAAACTTGAAGCACCTCAATCCCTTCACTGGTAATTAACATAATAATGAATTACAACACTGCAGTGACAGTGGGGGAGGACAGACAAACAAACCCCTGCCAGCTAAATAAGCAGGATTCAACAACAGTAAAAATAACTTGGGAATGCATGATACAGTATGGTCTGCATGTCTGCAGCAAATGTACTAAGGGATTGTGGAATTGAGCATGGTGTGTGTGTGTGTGTGTGTGTGCATGGTGTGTTTGCATGGGGGAGGGGGGGGTTGTAATCCACATGGTTGCCAGCAAGCACCTGTGTAGTCATCATGTGTGCAAACGTTTTTATTTGACTAGTCTAATGAAAAGTAAAGGTACGGTATAGTTGGTGGAATATTTAATGGAGGGATTTAGTGATAATTATTTATCTACATCTGGTTCTCATTAAGGTATGAAACATGTATGTTTAACTCTTTGGGGTCTAATGAGATTTTCCCCTTTTTGCCCCATTTATTTTCAGTCACAAATTAATATATTTAAATATATATGTCACTACCAAGTGCTGCATATTATTTTTAATCACGACG
>JAODUH010039380.1:0-20891 GCA_027564835.1 Typhlichthys subterraneus | reverse complement strand
CCGGCGAGCCCTCCCTCTGGGCCTGGCTCCAGACGGGGGCCCCGGGCTTCCTCCGGGCAGGGTAACTCCTTCTCTTTATATGTTCTTCATGGGGGTCTTCTTAACCATTATTAGTCTGGCCACATTTCATATAGGCTTACAACATACGTTATGCTATAAATATCTAAACAATAATCCCCAAAATATACACATCTACATTTATAATGCATTGGATATTTTTAATGACATGGACAATAAATAAAACAGAATACAATTCTACAGAGACAAAACTTAATGTTCTTACTAGCCTCCTATGAGCAGGATTTACAGTGATTAAAACTATGCCACCAGCAGAAAGATAATGCTTCATATTTAGAAGTGTTACTGCACAATGTATTTATGTAACAAAAACCATTAGCAAATAATTCAACAACAGGGCCAGAGAAATCATACAGTAGGCCTACATGTCGGCATATGTAGCCATGTTACTATTCCTACTATAGGGATGCCAATATGGTCTTGATAGCCTCTAGGAATAGTATAAGGAAGAATGCAGTGCCGTAACAGCAATACAAAATCTACAGCACACATGGTTCCTACAGTAGGCATAATGTGTATGGTGTGAATTTAGATCTTTGAGATTTAGGATCATATAGCAGCAGCAAGACCATGCAGTAATGTGATAAACATGGGAGCAAACAGCAATACAGGCTGTAACAGGACAATTATACTTTGAATTATTCCACAGGATAATTTCGGTTTCATTTTATTACCAGCTAAATCAGATATATGCCATACGCCTTAATGGTACACTAATAAATTGTGTTTTAGTGCCCTGAGGAACCCCAAGTATAGAACAAGTGCCAATCACTCAGCACTATTCATGGAAGTTTGCACTCTCGGGAGTTCAAAACCAAAACAAGGTGTAATTCAGGTTTGAACCATACTGATAAATCTAGACACACATTTAAGAGTGTCCGTTTATTACAGCCATGGCATTTTATTCTACACTGAATACAAATTACAGTACTTTATTATTTCAGTAAATTAAACCAATCCAGAGAGGAGAGCATGCACGGCCTTGAATATGTATGTCAATAGTGGTTAAGCTTTCATTTTGGGGTGTTGTTGCCATCTTCAAATGCGATCAACAATTGATATTGCCTTTCCACTTCTTACTAAATAGGGATCAGATAAATTAAATCGAAATGTCAAGATTACAGATTATTGTTATTTGTTATAAAATACCAATAACTTTATAGTGATAATACTGTAGTTAGTATGACTCAAATGCGACTTTGGTGTCCTTTAAACAACAAGTGAACGATGTATGGAAGGATTACAAATCTCCTATTCAATGCACTAAAGGCTTTTTCTGACCAATATAGTTAATTACTAATTCACACTTATTTCATATTACTAACATTTGTACTCCAGTGTATTTTGCATTAATTCAATTACATTTTAAGATAGCAGGACAACATATTCATCTCTTACAAAATGTCTGTTAAGGTCAAAATGACTGTGCTGCTGTACCCTAAGTTAATGTGTGAAATATACAAACATAGTCTTTCTCACACATACAATCTGTCATTCAGTCAGTCAGATAATTAGAGAAACCAGACACTTGAAACTGGAACATACAAAAATAAAATGAGGGTGCATTAAAAGCACACACACCTGTGAAATTATGGTCTCTATTTTTTCTGTGTCACACACGCACAGAAAAACACACGGCAAACACAGATTTAGAAAACAGCCATCATTATGCCCGTCATTAGCTGAAAATGTCTGGACGACAAAAATTTATGTCTGGGAGCCAATCAGATGGAAGAGACTCTTGTGTCCATCACATCTGCAGGCTTTTTATAATGCAGTGGAACAAATGCCCAATAGAAGTGCTGAAAGGTATGTAGTGGAGAGCCAGTAACCAATCACAGCACTGTACTGTATATGGCTTGTCGTGCACAGAAAAGTGCTCTTAACACCATCACCACCTAATATGTATGTCTACATTACATACAGCTACCCAGTAGGGACCTTTTTTGTCTATAGTCTTTTTTTGTGTCAACCTTTTAACCTTTTTTGTAGTCCATTAGCATGCTTGCTTATGCCAACTGTGATGTCTGGGTGCAACAATAGTTGCTCCAAAGGCGCAGGTAAAAGGCATGAAGAGAAAGTGAATTGACTTTATCACTAGGAGAACTAGGATAAGGTTGATTAAAAAAAAGTAAAAAGGTGTCTTTCATAACCAGGGGCTTTCCAATAATACTGACTCCAAAGGGATTGTCAATCCAAACCCCTAGCGTCTCACACAGAGCATGAGAGCTGGCCAGATGACGGCCAGAGCAGAGGTGAGGAATGCTATCAGATACAACAGTCTTCGGTGGCAGCCAGGCACATTCTATATTGAGGCTATAGGTCAATTCCCTTGACCAGTGAGGTCTCCAGGGTGATGGGAAAGTCATGGAGGGTCTCCAGTACACCGATGAGGGCATTGACAGTGGTCCGGTCTCTCAGCAGGGCAGTTTCCTCATACATCCTCAGGATGACAGGGCACTCCACCAGTAGGGGGAGCCACTGGGGCAGCAGACGGTCTCTGAAAACAAAAAATAAATAGATTGCACATTAGCGACATAATCTCTATAAACAGATATCTGAAAATATTGCAGAAGGATGTAGGTAACAGCACACAATTTATCAGAAACCTGACTTAGTGACTTGTCTAATGACGATTTAACCTTTTATTTGCTTTTTAATTAAATATATCTGCATATACAGTATATGCAGATCTCTGTTTATAGAGATTAGATAAACTCAACTCCAACTCCATGTTGGTGTCTTGTTGCTTATCGGGAGGTAAACAGTCACAAGTGCACCAAAGAGGAAGTCGTGGCCCTGATAACCAGATAACTGCTGGCTCTGCTGGCTACACTGGAACACAACATGTGGCCCGTGCCCCAGACACTAAACACACTTCCGTTAGGACAGAGGAAGATTTGAAAAAATTGTTGTGGACAGACAAATCTAAGTTTGAGGTGTTTGGATCACACAGAAGAACATTTGTGAGACGCAGAACAAGTGAACAGATGCTGGAGGAGTGCCTGACGCCATCTGTCAAGCATGGTGGAGGTAATGTGATGGTCTGGGGCTGCTTTGGTTCTGGTAAAGTGGGAGATTTGTACAAGGTAAAAGGGATTTTGAATAAGGAAGGCTATCACTCCATTTTGCAATGCCTTGCCATACCCTGTGGACAGCCTTGATTAGAGCCAATTTCATCCTACAACAGGACAACGGCCCAAAGCACACCTCCAAACTATGCAATACTATTTAAGGAAAAAGTCAGCTGGTATTCTGTCTGTAATTGAGTGGCCAGCGCAGTCACCACATCTCAACCCTATTGAGCTGTTATGGGAGCAGCTTGACCGTATGGTAAGAAGTGCCCATCAACCCAATCCAACTTGTGGAAGGTGCTTCACAAAGCGTGGGGTGAAACCTTCAGATTACCTCAAAAAATTGACAGCTAGAATGCCAAAGGCCTGCAAGGCTGTAATTGCTGCAAATGGAGGATTCTTTGACAAAAGCAAAGTTTAACGGACAAAATTATTATTTCAAATAAAAATCATAATTTCTAACCTCGTGTCAATGTCTTGACTACATTTTCTATTCATTTTGCAACTCATTTGATGAATAAAAGTGTGAGTTTTCATGGAAAACATGAAATTGTCTGGGTGTACATGCAGGGTCTGTATATCTGAGGCTATACAGCACCCTCGTACGCGCGAGTCTTGGTAATCCCTACACTGAGGTTAGTGGGTACAAGGGATATAACCATACATGTATTGATAACTAATAACTGCTACTGGAATAAACATCTGGCACTCCTCCACTGGATTGGCATGGTGCTATACGCATGGTGCTGACATTCTGACATAGCAACAAAAAGGATAAAGTTTTTATTTCTTATTTGATTCCTTTTACCATTTTTATTAAATTATGTAATTTCATTTATTGTATTCCTTTAACCATTCTTATCCCCCATATGTTGCTAATGGTAATCTGACATAGCAACAAGTATGCATCTGTTTCAATTTTTCTTTTATTTATTTTCTAATTCGATTCCTTTAACCATTGTTATTATATATTTTTCTGTATTCCGTATTTGTTGCTGTATTCCCTCTCTGTAAAGCATTTTGAACTACAATTCTGTATGAAAAGTGCTATATTATTGTTATTGTGCTGATTATTATTGTTATTATTATATTACATAAAAACACGTGATGGGAGAGTTGATGTGGCACCTTCACAGCAAGAGGAAATTAGACAGCAACATATATTTGCTACAAAGCTTCTTATAAGGTGCCTTTATAGAAACTCTTTTTGTCTGAACTGGTAATTCAATCTAAAAGGTAAGACATTACCTGCATATATAGTATAATACAGTTTATATCTCCTTGCAGGCTGCTAGCCTGTTCTCTGTGCATGCTGAACAAATGCTCCAGTACTTCTACACAGCCCTGGCTCCGTAAACAGGAACATAAACAAAGTGGTGCAGTCCTCACACAACAGCAATATACTGTGTTTGGCGGAGGCGGCGCTTCTAAGGGAGCATTCATGGCATTGAAGGGAGAGGTGTTTTTGTCATGTTTAAACTTTCTGTAACTGATCTGTGTCATCTGGGATCACATCTAAACGTACCTTGCACCGAGGCACACCAAGAGCTGGAACTTGCCATCCTTGCCTATGTTCCTGGTAGTAGAGTTTATGGCGCTGACATAGCGACAGAGTGACCGACAGGTCATCCCCATAGGTTCTGCAGTCTCCTGAAGGTCTCCCATCTGGTCCACAGACTCCATATAGGCAACCGCTTTCTCTACAGAGAGAAAGGAATCAGGTTTTAGCAGGGTTGAAAAGAATTAAGAAATTATAAATGTATTGAATAATCAATGTTTTCAAGGTCTAATGCATGCTAGAGCTAGACACAAATATGATATACTGATTAACACTTAAACTAGATTGGCCCTAAAACTGCTCACAGGTTTAGCACTAGGGCCCTAGAGGGGCAGTAGCTGCTGAGGAGATATAGGAGGGTGCTGAACCATGTACTGTAGAGCGTTAAAAACAAATAAAATAACCTTAAAATCAACCTATATTTTACAGGTAACCAGCGGAGAGGCCAGTTCTTCATCAAGAAAGTCCTGTAGATGGTGCTGCTGCTCTCTACTTACCCACAAAATCCCAGACAAAGACCGTTTTCTGAAAGAGCCTGGCTGATTTGAAGCCATTATGGAAAAACTGCTCCAGAGCTCCAACAAGTCCACTCTCTCCACACAGCAGGATGGTCAGACTGCCTCTCTGGAACAGGACAGAAGCAATGGGGAATACATTCAAATAACATCAAAACTACCTTTTCACATCAACCCTGGATGACTTGGTGATCAAAATGATGTAAGCATCGATAAAATGTAGTGCTTAAAATACACTGAAAATGCTCTAATACAAAGATGCATTCTTTCAAAACATGACAATTGGAAAACATACAGTGATAGAACATGATAAATCATCAACAAAATGATTCAAATCCATTCATGTTCGACACACTAATGTTCCAACCATACACTTTTCAATTTAAATGGATACAACATGTACGGTAGAGCCATTTTCAACCCAGAAAATGCAGATATTTTTTCAAATGTTTGTCAATAAACACTAATATATAAAACGCCAGCGTTTATGTGTCTCATCATAGCTCAGCCCTAATATTTAGTTGACAGTTTAAAAAACACATTATAGGGTGCAGTTATTCTTTAAATGTAAAGTTGCAAATATTTCCAGATTATAACTCAGTTAATTAACAACATTAACATACATTGTAAATCTATAATATGATACAAAATACAACATTCAATGTATACAATATACAAGTGAACATCAGCACACACACACACACACACACACACACCTCTTTCTCTGGTTTGTGGAAGTGTTTGATAATACTGTTCACTGCCTCCCCAATGGCCTCTTGGATTTGAGCAGAGGTTGGTTCTGGAAACAAGAACATAAAACACTCACACCAGAGTCAGAAACAGCCATTGCACATTGTGTGTAAGAGAGTGCGCTGCATGACAGAGGCGTGTGCGCACTCTGTGTGTGTACTGTATGTGTGTAGGAAGAAGTACTGACTGTATCCTCGTGCGGTTAGCGAGGTAATACTGATGCGTCTTGTCTGGGAGGGGGAGCGATGCTGTGGGGGCGTGCGGCAGCACTTCCCAGAATCCTCCTCTGCGCTTGGCCTCACCAGCTCACCAATCAGAACCCTCTCCAGACTGCCATCGTCAACACCTTTACCCAACCACCGGCCACATGGAAATCTGAGAGGAGAGGATGTGAAAGTCAATTCATTGAAAGAAATAAATAAAAAGATTTGAGATTAAAATTACACATTTCACAATTCAAATAGCAAGTACATTATTGCTATGAGAATTAGAACTGCAACTGGAATTAGAACTCTGTTCAAAAGACCTCTTGACCTCTGTACTGACAGTACACTGGTGGAAAACATATCCGTGTGTTATGCCAATAGCATCTTGTTATCAATTGAGGTTGCCAATATACAGCTTTAAATGATCACAATTACAATAGGGCACACCATTGTTTGACCATAACTAACAATTATTATAAAAAGTACTGCTGCTGTAATGTACTGCATACATTCTAGTATACTAGTATACAGTATAGTTAAATATTATGAACACAGTTGAAGACCAAGTGGACTCACTTGTACGTGTGTCCTGTGATCTCATTTCGCACCATGACACAATCAACCAGCCATTTAGCCAGCAGGCCAGAGTTATCATGCCCCAGCTGAGCTGTGGTCAGTTTGCCCAGGTTCTGGCACTACACACACAAAACACACACACGGCAAACAACACAGACAAACAGTAAGAATCCAGCTCAATGACAATGTAGGACACTACATGATCGTGTTACAGCCCCCCCCCACCAACCCCACCCCCCAACACACAGAATAATCACTCCAGCTACACTACAAATATTTAAAAAGCAAATACTAATAGTTACTAGTACTAATACTACTACTAAACACCTAAAGACATAACATTCTAAGAACCTACTACATTACCTAAAATATAATTTAATGCTGTGTATTTTTGGGAATGGATGAGAAAACAATTGATTTTATGTTCATATTCTGTCTACATATTAAAATGTTGGTTTTCACAATTTAACATTTTTAAATAAACATGCCTTTCATGAGTGTATATGATATTCATCATCACATGAGGGTTATTACTATATCTTACAGACTATAACTTGTGACTTATAACTTGCAACCAATGTGTATTATTGTCTACTGCATACCAACTACGGCCACCAGATGGCACTGTAACAGTAAGTGTGAATAGTACTCTGGTGCAATTTACAGAATAGTCCAGAAAAGAGGATATAGCATTAATCTCGAAACCATTTCCCCCAAGCTAAAGTCCAATGTTTCTAGTTAGTGCACACATCTTGTTACTGTATCCTGTATTAATACATGACAACTGGGGCCTTTCCCTGGGGGGAAGAGGCAGACTAGACCATTTGACAGTGGGAGGGGGTTGGGGGTGTGTCTAACATTGTACAGGGCAGAGATGTGTGTGTGAGCCCTGAAAGCAGACTGAGGGGAGATGAAGACACTGGTTAGGACAATGGATGGATGGACAACATGGCTGAGGGGTTTTGTTGAGGTGACTAGCACAAAGGAAGAGCACTCGTCATGCAGGGCGACCACCACCAAACACCACTGTTAGTATCACTGATGAAGCTGTTGTTTGGCTCTGCTAAAGCTACAATGCAAGATTAGCAGAAATACATTTCTGCTGCTACACTGTCTAGAACTTTGCCCAGCCACCTTACCCTACCTCGTCAGTACTTCAAATCCTTGACTGACATCATGGAGGTACGCCCCCTCCCTTTAAACTGTGTTTGGTTAGGAGGGTGAGTCACTGCTAGATTGTCAGCATGTTCATGTCAACATGCGTGTTTGGAGTAAATGTCTTGCATCCTGTAGCTTTAAGATCAACTTTAACATGTTTATTCATGCTTAAAAGTTAGTGGTCATTCATCTAAGCTAGTTTTGTTGAGTTCACACTGTGACAAGCCACCGGCTATGCAATAAGTCACTCGTAAAGATAGAAAAAAAAAAGATAAAAAAGAAAGTAAATGATAGATCATGCCTCAGTCCACTTCAACGTGTGGTGAATATAATATCCATGTTGCCGTCTACGTCAGGTGTGACTACTGTTAAACTGTCAGAGTGAAGAGTTT
Organism: Typhlichthys subterraneus; assembly: GCA_027564835.1. NCBI lineage: Eukaryota > Metazoa > Chordata > Actinopteri > Percopsiformes > Amblyopsidae > Typhlichthys > Typhlichthys subterraneus. Next base: position 12,584 of record JAODUH010039380.1, on the reverse strand, counting down.
GAGGGCTTGGCCATGCAGGATCAATAGTGTCAGGTCATGTCATTACTCACGTCAAATGTCATCTCCAGGACATTTTTGGGGATCTGCATGACGCCAGAGTCACCCAGCTCGCCCGACACACACACCCAGGGGTTGGAGGTTGTCATGGCATTACTCAGCTTCTTGATGGGGATGATGACGGCCCGGTATGGGATCACTGCAGGAGAGGCATTAGTGCTAATTACGTTCAATGTAGCGCATGCAACTAGGGCGATCTCAATGACGGAATCACATATTCAGCACGTTGTCTTACAGCACTAAGGGATAGAGAGATGTCCCAATTAAAGAGCACATTATGAATGAATCAGCAGCAGAGACCTTTACCCCATGGGGAACAGCATGTGCACATACATGTATGGATTTACATGTTGAGGTATGAGTGTGTCTCTGCATGCGCACACAGTGCATGTCCCCTTGATCTGCTTGGTGCCAGTGGAAACACACAGTTAAATAATTCAGCGGGGTTTCAATCTTTGATTAAATTGCACATATTCCCTTATGGTTTATTCATCGTGATGTAAGTCTGTCTGATCCGTGCTACTGGCCTGTCCATCTGTGGCTGAGAGCGGAAAGCATGTGTCTGTTTGTATATTATTTCAGTGGTTATGGTTGGGAACGGGCGTTTACTGTACTCAGTAAAGGCAGTATGAACACAGTGCAACGTACACTCCTCCACAACTCCAATTAGTCTCCCATTGCAGCTTACTGGTGACATTGTGAAACACCAGTAGTGGATGCTGCTTGATCTGAGGTGGGTCTTGGCTTGACTCACCGATGGTGGTGAACACGCTGGTGAAGCAGAAGTAGTCGACCGTGTTGAGTGACAGCAGGTGGAAGAGGAACTGCTCCTTCTCGTCCTCAGAGCGCAGGAAGGCGTAGCGCTTGTACAGCTTCCTGCAGGACCACAGCAGGGCACGTTAAAGCTGCTGCAGTGAACCTTTCATGGGAATAATTAATGTTCGGTTTCCCTGAGGCCCAGCGAACCCAAAGGCAGAACACAAGACCCCTGAGGTTAAAGATATCTTTTACTGGCTATGCCGCTATTGGACAAAGCTACACCAATAGGGATTTCTGCTACTATGATGAAAACGGGTGTTTATTATGTGCGTCCGTCAGGGCTCACTTGGTTAAGGCCTGTCGGGACAGTAGCTGCTTGAGGTGCTGAGAGAGCCGTTTCTTCTCCAGGGAGAGACGGATCCAGGCTCTCGCCCTGCCGACATCTGTCTTGATCTCAGACATGCTCTGGATGTGCCTGGCAGAGGACAAAGTGAGAATTATAGAAGTGTTCTATCACGCCATTGTGGTAGTTACTGCATGGTAATTACTGCTGTTATGCTATTATCATGGAAGGGGTGTGTGCGTGTGTGTGTGTGTGCTTTGTGTGTCCAATAGCAGCGCAGCAATTGTGCAGGCATGCCTGTGTGAGCGCAAGGGGTGGTCCCAAGCTATTCATCAGTCCTTTTGTGGAGCTGTAGAGCATGAGGTTTAATGACGGCTGGTGCGTGGCCTTAAGGGCACTTCAGCTGAACGGCAGCATACTATCCAGGCGACCATTCAAACTTACCAGCTTTGGGTGACTAGCTAGTCTATCATCAACCATGATTTGTTTCTTCATTGGCTCCAAAACTAATGAGGTTCATTAGACAATGTGCACAATTATAGTCAGTCAGTCAGTCTCTCCCTCTCTCTCTCTCACACACACACACACACACACACACACACATATCCAAAAACCAAGACAGTGACACTGAAACACACCCCATTAACACACATGTTTTATCAAAAGGACACTCCTCACAACAAAAGCGGAGAGCAGAGCAGCCCATACTCTATATTATTACCTCATGTCCTGAAGGACGGAGATGCGCAGCGACGGCATTCCAATGGCAGGCTCAGACTTCCTCCTCTCTGGACCCACGGACACTGCCGGAGAAAAGGTTGTCAAGCCTTTACGCGAACATTTCAAAAGATGGCAGAATGCTCAAAAATAATGTCTGTGTGTGTGCACAAATACTGTACAAGCATATGAACTATGACTATGACAACCTGGTGACTCAGCTTGCTGCTGCTGTAGCTTCTCCTCACGGGCCTGGTAGTGTAAAAGGTGAGACCACAGGGCAGACTTCCCCTATGACAATACAGGTCAAAGGTCACATTACGAGACAATGATTGGTTTGCTGCTGATAATCAAAAGGTTAGAGATGCAAAGATAATTGACTAGAAAATGTTGATAGTTAAATCAAAACAAAAACAGCTCTCTCTTCAATGCCATAGGGTGTGCCCTCAGAAGCTCCGCCCCACAGTGGAAACGCATTGTGAAGGCTAGGATGTTGTTGTGGTGTGTACAGTATGCATGCATGCTGACCTGCTTGACCTGCAGCCCGTGGCTCCAGATCCTCTCCAGCAGGTCACAGAGGCTGGCGATTAGAGTGTTCTCCTCCAGCCCAGTGAGATTGGCTTCTCCATGGCCCAGCTCCACCGCCTCCCTGCCCATCTTCTCCACCAACATGCGCTTGGTCTGAACATGCACGCGAGCACACATAATACACACACACACAGAAAAATGTATCATCCACCAACAAATGTAATCAACCATAAATTAATCTTCTTAAACGTAAAGCATTATGGGTAACACAAATAGGTTCTCACACAACAAACACCCTATATAAAGAGCATTAACACCTTTAAAATGTAGGCACATAAGCACTGCACATTAATACAAATGTAGATACATTAGAACTGCATTTTCTGCGTTGAGAAGTACTTCATGTATGCAAGTGTGCTGTTACTCCAAGCCCCACCTTCAATCGACACTCCTTGAGGAGCCCTTCCACAAACTTCCAGTTGGTCTGGGCAATGACGGCGGGCGACAAGTCAGACAGCTTGGGCTGCCGGAGGTTCTTGCCCAGGATGCGAGCCTCCTGCATGTACCTCTGATGGAGGCAACACAGCACACAGCAATACAAATAAACACCCATTACAGAGAATGAAGCAAGGAGCAAAAAGACTACAAGGAGAGATTTGCATGGAATATAACCAATCAGAAGTAAGTAGGTATTTATTTGTCTTAACCAATCACAATTACCACTGCTAGAGAGAAAAATGTCAAAGTTAAGTGATCTCTGTGCATTTTTGAGTTAAATCTATAATCTTTCCATTTGCCTATTAAGCCTTGAATGAACAACAGCGATTTAGCTCATAACATCCATTTGCCTATTAAAGGTAGGGTCAGTCATTTTCGAGAACGTTTGCTAAATTCGAGCTTAAATCAAAACAATATTCCTCCGTGGCGCCGTTCCACACATAGCAATGCATTGTGAAGCAAAGGCTAGTACTACGGCTTTGTTGATGTGAGCGGTGTTCGCCACAAAGTTTATGTTCCTATTTACGCATCCAGGGCTGCGTATAAGTAAGTATCAAATTATAACATACACAGAGAACGGTAATATAGCGAAATGTGAGGAGATATTTGATGAATTTAATTATTATTTATTATTTATATTAGTATTTATTATTTTACAATTAGCTTGCAATAGCTGACTATACCTTTAATCCTTGAATGGACAACACAGAGTAGCTCATAACATTAACTACAGTCAGGCCTGCATTCCAATGCCACATATATTTACAGTATGCCAGTGAACCAGTACTGACAATGCACTGGTAGCTTCACTCATGTAATGTATACTGTAGCATTGGTAACTAAATATGAACAGAGTCATAACATCCTCTCCACCTCCTATGAAACCGCAGCCACCTACAATACTATCTACAAATAAGTCATGATTATGAGCAGATTCCTGGATCTGACAGTGGATCAGCTACAGTATATTGGAATAGAACTCCTTCTTGCTGAAGCTGTACCAGCAAGACTGAGCTCTGTGAGCAGATGGGTAGAGCTATGACACAGTGAGAGGGCTCGTCAGCGTGGGGGTGGGGTGAGGGGGGTCCCTAGGGGTGTGCGCAGGGAGAAGCTTGTTGCACGGCTAAGACACAGCCAGGGCAGACATGGCTTGAACATGTATACAGGCAGCTCCTCCACATACCAGACAGGACGCGGACGCTGATTTTTTGGGTGGCTTGAGAGGCGGGGGGGGCGCATTGTCCCACTCCCAAAACGCCATTGAGTTCTGCAGGGCCAGACACCCCTCTACCTGCTGAGGAGTGGTACGACCCACACCCCAACCCACCAACATAGGGCACACAGTGGACAGACAGAACAAGACAGGACCCAAGGAAGACAAATGGAGACACAGAAACAAAGAGGCCATGCATATGAACAGCAGGACTGAAACTATGAAACCCAGACAGAAAACAGAGCATTCACACATGCTGCTAGATCAACAGTTCTCATAACTAGGAGCGCACAGGAGATGGGAGATGTGCTGTGCACAGTGTGACACATTGTGTTTAAGCCATATAACTAGTTCAACTATACTAGAGCAACAACAATGGGTTCCAAGACCTATTACCCCCAACTACTACTGTGTAACTATGGAAACAAGATGATGTCGTGAAATCATTGAAGGACCCTTCAGGTGAATCGGGCCCTTGGTTTGAGAACCAGTGTTCTAACAGACTAGAAGGCCCAGGTCTACCTCTTTCAGGTCATTGTCCAGGGTGAGGTGCTCTGTTGGCGGTCTGTGGTGGTCTTTCCTGCGCTGAGGAGTTGCTGTCCGATGGGACCACCTGCATGGTGACACAACCACAATTCTTAAATCACCACGGTCACAGGATTGGACAATTGTGTGTCCCCTTCACTGATGACTATTTACACTGCATTACTGACTTGTTATTGGTGGGCGGTGTGTTGAGCACGTCTGCCTGGAGTATGGGGAAGAAACCCTGCTGATATTTGCCCTGGCCAATTTTCATATTCAACAGGTGGGGGTGAATGGCCGTGTGGTCTATTTTCATCACGCGCTGTTCAATGGCTTGGGCTGCAGGGGCAGAAACACATGGAACTATTATTTTTCTGATATATTAAAGTTTGAAATATCATATAGACATATTTCAGGAGAACTTAGGAAGAGTTACAATTTAGAAGCAGGCAAAGCACAAAACACTTTGGAACCAGCAAGACAGCAGCCCAACAGAGAGACAGTAAGACAGCAGCCCAACAGAGACAGTAAGACAGTGTACCAACAGAGAGACAGCTAGACAGTGGTCCAACAGAGACAGCGGTCCAACAGAGAGACAGCTAGACAGCGGTCCAACAGAGAGACAGCTAGACAGCGGTCCAACAGAGAGACAGCGGTCCAACAGAGAGACAGCTAGACAGTGGTCCAACAGAGAGACAGCTAGACAGCGGTCCAACAGAGAGACAACAGATCATGCCGTTCTGACAGTTTCAATTCCTTGGTGGACTTGGACATGTTGACACACTGCAGAGACTATACTGTGCATGAGAAGGACATGAAAGCCAAGGCAAATGCTGTGACATGCCAATCCAGACAGCGGAGAGTGTCACAGCCTTCCGTGTGTGGAGTGGAAATGTGTGCGCAACATCTGTAGGCTTGGTCACTTCTCAGCTAAATTATACATACTCATTGGTCCTGGTTTCCGAACTGTTACACCCCTAATAACAAGTTACAAACGTCACTGCCGGTGTGAATGCATGTTACGTTAACTGCTGTATAAAGCTGTTTCTGCAATGATGCAGTGCAAGTGACTCCTAGTGTAAAGACAGCATTGTTTGGCTAAATAATGTCTTTTGAGGTCAGGTACATTAAGGGTAAGGATTATTGTTACCACATTAAGGATATAGAAAACAACAATACACTACCAATCACTGTTAGTAAAAGACAAGGTTAACACAGTTAACGTAGTGAGTGTTCTTATGCATGTATGTTTTCTAATCTACAGTACAGTGTTTCATTTACTTTGGTTAGTCACAAACTAATTTGCTTTGGATTAAATGTCTGCATTATGACTAACTGAATAAATTGCCATTATAAAAAAAGAAAAACCAAGCAACAGAATGAGAATGAGTCCAACAGGCAAAACACACTGTGTTTCATGAGTGGAAACTGGAAAGTGCATGCTGTCCTTATCTTTCCCTCTCTCTCTGAACCTTTAACACTACCTTCCTCCCCCTTAGAGATCAATACAGAGGAAATAAAGACATTCACCACACAATGAAACATAAATCCCCCTCTACCTGGCAACGGTGAATAAAGCGGTTTGTATTTAAACAGTGGGTTAGTATTTTGGTTAAGTTGTTCTATTGGAGGGACGGAGGTTGCTTTCCGTCCGAATGCACAATCCTCCAGAGCTGAAGCTCTGCATTATCTGCGTCCTCATCTCAGTTCAATGTGAGCAGAGCAACGGACCGAGGCGCAGCAGGGAATTATGCCAAAGAGAACGAAAGAAAGAGAGCTGCCCTTTGTCTAGTAATTATCCTCCTGCATGCACCATCACCCACACTCTACAATGAAGGCTGTACATGGTTTGGCCCATTCAAACTGACAGTGTAGTTGGTAGATGGTTGACACACAAATCAAAGTCAATTAAAAACAAAGTTAACATGACTCATTTAAAAGAGCCACAGACAACCTGACAACCATGGATTTCCATTTAGTCCCTAATCACAGCAAGCTGACCTCCAGGCTCCCAGCAGCCCATTCAGCAAGAATGAATGCTCATTAGGCTCATTTTGTTTAGATCTTAATTAAGAAGAAAGAGCTGAACAAACACTCCTGTGGACGTGGAACAGAAGAAGACAGAGAATGCATACTCTCTCGTCTGTGCGTGCGTGCGTGCGTGCGTGCGTGTGTAGGGGGAAGGGCACAATTGGATCATGCAATCTGGGGGAGACCAACACAGAAAACAGGGGAGACCGGTGTCATTTCTGATGGATAAGCAGGTAAATAAAAAGGCAGGAATTATTCAAGGCCAAGGTTAGGTCACGTAAAGGAAACACCAACTGAAACTAAACATTAGCGTGATGGAGAAAACAGTGGCGCCGTTAAGGTAATGGAGGTCTGCAGACGTACCGGCCTCCTTGAGGATGGTGCACCTCTGGTAGTTGGAGGAGCGCAGGCTTGGGGCGCGCACGTTGTAGAGGCGGGCCTTGTCGATGCGCCCGTCAAACACGCGGAGGAGGGGCTCCTTGTCCTCCCACTGGGACATGATCTTATTGTCGATGAAGGTGGCAAACATCTGCGTCTCAATGAAGTGGGACAGGAAGGGCAGGTAGGGCTCCGGTTGGTCAGACAGGAAGGAGGCCTGGGAAGAGGAGATTACTTTGTGTCTTACTTTAATACTGGTGTGTTCACAAGTAGGGCCTTCTCAGCTTAGTAACGGAGAATCACTAAAATGGCTGCCATCGCTACACACATGGCAGCTTTAACATAACTGAAAGGAAGGTTTCATTATGGTTCGCACCCCGCTAACTCCTCACCGGGTGTCGAGGAGTACTTGAGCAAGACACCTAACCCTAACTGCTCCCAGTGTATGAATGTATGTGTGTGAATGAGTGAATGTGAGGCAAATAATGTAAAGCGCTTTGAATAAAAGCGCTATATAAATGCAGTCTATTCTAGTCTACAATATAGACTAATCACCAAACTACAAACAACCACATGAACATATGGGTAAGTCAAGGCTCATAACCAATCCTTTAACAGTATATGCAAATGGCTGTGTTCAACCACTGAATGCAGTTATTTGTCACCATAGAGACAAAGGACATGTCACACCAAAACAAAGACTCTAGTGTCGTTGATGTGCAAATGACCAGCGTGGACACTAGGTGTGTTGGTGGTGTGGGCTCCCACCTTACCTTGTCAAAGTTATGCATCTGCTCCCGGTTGGTGAGCCACGACTCCAGGTCGGGGGCGCTCTGGATGACGAAGGCCTCGTAGTCGGCGAACATGGTGGTGAAGCGGCTGGCGAACACCTCCCTGAGCTGTACGTTCAGCTTGGCGCTCTGCAGCTCCTCTTCCTGGTGACCATGCTGGTGACCATGCTGGTGACCCTTGACCCCGGCCCTCAGGGCATCCACACGGGCCACCGTCACACCCGTGCGCTTGGCCAGCGCCTGCAGCCTCTCCAGGGTGGCGTTGCCCTGCAGTAGCTCCAACACGGCCAGCTCCTCCCCCGCCAGGTTTCCGTTGCGCCCGTCGGCCACCAACTCCCGCAGGGCCGCCGTGGGCGGGGCGGGGGGGCTGTGAGTGTGGGCAGGCTGCGGTGAGACCCCCCCGTTGGGAGAAATGCCGAAACTGAGTAAGACGTCCCGGAGCTCCTGGATGAACTGGGCCTTGTTGGGGAACTGGGGGAAGTCTTCAGGGAGCTCGATGCAGTGGTTGTCAATGTCCACAAAACACAGGTTGGCCTGGGAAGGGAGCAGCAGGAACGTTACGGACACTTCTGGAAAACTGTTCCACTACAAACACTGCACAGGCAAACTTATGTGACAACTGTGCTATGGTTGAGACTCAAAATACACATGGCGCAGATGTGCCCTCTGTTGGGACCTCTCTGTTCAATTCTCTGTTAAATTCTCTCTGGATCAGTGAGAGATTATCATGTCAAACTAAAGATGATATATAATGGAGTTAGTGTTGCTTGCTCTAATACGACATTAAGACTTGGCCAGCATAGTTAAAACCACAGTGATTGCATTAATAGGTCCCATACAGTATATTATTTCACTTTTTTAAGGATAAGCCCTTCATTTTAATGTGTTTGAAGGGTATTTCCACATCTACATTCTGTATCCTTTAATGATGAGAGTGGGGATATTCAGTGAGAGATACACATAAAGCCTGCTATGATTGTATATTTCTGGATAGGTATATCAGCATGTTAATGAATAACATCCTGGCATGATAAAGGAGGTTTGCAGTAGGATACTTTACAGTGCTAACAGAGAATCAGGAGCACATCACAGTGCATCCCTCAGTGCATCTCAATCTTATCAATAAACAATATGTTAACCCTCATTAAATGTTTTTTTTGTTACAAAGCGTAGCTTGCATATGGAAAAATACAAGCAACCACTGTCTCTCAGCTCTGTGTGTCGTAAACATGAGTGATATTATCACACAGGAGCTGTACAGATGGCGCTGAGACCAAAACACGGGTTCAAGAAGGCATGCTCCGTCTGCCATTCATTCAATAACATCCCCTCGCTGCTGTGGGCTTTTGTGTGTTATTCCCTGCTCCCTGTGAGCCATGTCTCTCTCATCACTGGTCCATTTCTAGGTCACTGGTACATCAAAGGCTCTTACAGGAACGGGGAGACAGACGGAAATTTAGAACATGAAGGTGGACGGTGATGAGCAGAAGGAGGGGGGTGGGGATGGGCTCCCGGGCTGCCGTGACAACCTGTGCCGACAGAGGTAATTAGCATCTTTGTACAGGGTGGAAAATGACCGAGCAATGGAAAATCACAGATGAGAGCAAAGCTGAAAGTAGGAGAAAAGCTGCCGGGTATGTTGTCTAGAGTCATGGTCTCCTTTAACGTGGCATGTACACACACACTCAAGTCAAGTGTTTGTTTCGGTAACTAATATTAAGGAATTGCACCAGTAGTATTAAAACCTAACCATAGCATTTTCTTGAGTGAATTTGTATGTGTGTGCACTGCACGCGGCGCATACGTGTGTGCCCCTGAGCAGCTTAAGAAGCTTCCCGTCTGTCGGTGGTCCTAGGGTGCTAATGTGCACAGTTTGCAGTCTGACAGGTCGGCCTTGAGCAATGCCCTGACAGCAGCAAAGAGCCTGTACGGTTACTGCTATAGATTTAGACCAACCATGTGTTTGATCCAACTAAGCACCTAACCTTGGTGCTTAGTTTACTGTAGTATATAAACGCACATAAAGGGGAGTAAACCACACAGTTTATAATGTTCTGTGAAATAGCCATGTCATATGCAGGAGAGGTTAGGTGCTAATAGGGGAACCTACATCAAAAGATAATATAAGAAAGTCAAAAACATCTCTCCCTTCAATTTCCATAGGGTGGCAGGGTGCTCTCTCAGAATCAAGCATTACTAAGGCTAGTGTTGTGTTGTGCAGTCTGCATCCCTTAGTGCTCCTGTTTACAGAGACAGGGCTGTGCAGAAGTACTGGATATGTTGTTCAGCACGCACAGAGAACGGTAAGATAGCAAACCGTGGGAAGCTATTCTCTGAATTAGACAAAAGGCGTATTAGCTAGCTCTACCTCAAACAAACGACACATGTAAGCAAACCAGTCAATATCTGCTTTAGTTTGATAATCAGCTGGTTCTAAACACATAACGAACGCATACATTGCACTACTCATTTGGCAGGCAGCATTATGCATTGGTGCGGTCTGCCTGCACCCCCCATTCAATCACCGTGAGGTGTACCTCTTGAGGGAGCTCCAGTTTGGAGCGGTCCGTGCCCTCCTTGCACTGCAAGCCCATCAGGTAAGGCACCGGGGCGTCCAGGAAGTGGAGCAGCGACGCGGGCAGGATGGGCACGTACACATGCTGCCACTGGAAGGGAAACAGCAGCGTGGTGACGCCTTCAGCCACCGTCATCAGCCTCTGGTAGTCTGGAGGGGTGTGGATGCAGCACGACACACAGGTTGGACGCATGTGTGTCTTATGGAGCGCTCCTACAGATCTGTGTTAACGAGGAAACCTACGTTCTGATCAAGACTGATTAGTTTACATGACCCCTATCATGAATCTGCCACATTGTGCATACTGTATGTCAACATTGACACCTCTCAGCAGACGATCTAATCCAATATGACATATTAGTACATACAGTATATCAGTAGTTCATACTGCAGCAGTCTTAAGCAAACAACATCCTGATAATGACTACATTCTATAAAATACCTAATATCATTAGGTATAATAGTATTAGTCCCTTGAAATATGCTAAATACACTAAATACCAACAAAATGCTTAACTTTAAGAGCTGAAAAGTGAAGGAATTTTTACACAGTGGAATAATAGTAAAATTATTCCACTATGGAATATTTGTGTGCATGCAAATGTAGTCAATAAGTACTATTATGAAGAGCAGATCGGGATAGGAGCAGACATCCCCTTCATTCATCTTCCTCCAGATGCTAACAGGCAGGTCCACTCTGGGGCTTGAAACCACTAGTGGAACACTAGTGGTGTCATTGCTATAGTGGATGTTGGATGTCATTTGAGCTGTGAAGATTTTAATGGATGGTGCCAAATATGGCTGATCATACTGTAACAGACCAGGAGGGTGACACAAAAGCCAGTGGCACATTCCAGTTTACCATGGAAACCCCCCAACAAAGCATAATTTGACTGAGGTAAACTAGCTTCACTTTTCATTGTGGTCTTCAAAGCATGACCAATCAAACAGCAGATGTGGCCCCAGGTTGAACATTTAGATGGTGCATTAGGGATTTCACTTGCAATGCACACGGCAAGTAAACGACCTAGCAATACAAGCCAATCAACTGTTCTGTTCCTACAGTTTATTTGACTATTTAGTTACAGTCAGTGACCACAGTTCACACTAGGTCATTCTGACACCTCGTTTTTAGCCTTTTCCCTGCTAAGGGAAAGATTAACGGTTCAATTAGATTAACGGCTAAATGTAGCCCTGGAAATTATGAAAGTGAAGAGGAGAGAGTGATAAAATTAGCTAGGATTATGTAAAAAGGTATTTCCTACATGAATATATTATTGCTTTTATGCAACTTTGAAATAACCTTAATGCAACATGAATTGAGTGGAGAGAGTGCACAAACGTGCAAGTGAAATGGAGGGGTAGCAGACAGAACATTCACAAAAAAAACAGAGAAACGGGATGACATTCAAATTGAATTCATATTGAATTTGAGAAGGTGAGATGGGGGTTAAAGAAATGTTGTTATATCAATCCAATCCAGACTATTGGATCCTATTCCATCACCTTCACAGACAGGAATGTGAAATTGTTTGACAGGCTGTCTGCAGAAATTAGTTTTTCAGGGTTTTCATCCCATGTGATTATTATGCCAGAATAACGAAAAGCTTTCTCTACCCTTGGAAACAAAAACACACAGACCAAACAAAGAATATGTTAAAAAAAAGAAGAAACAAATAATTAAAGTGTTTTAATGAAATAAAACCAAAAATAAAGAATGAATCCACCCTCTCTTCGACACTATATCTAACCCTCTATAGTGTTACAGTGGATCTCAGAAATACTTAAAATGCATGAGGCTGCCATGGGCCAGGTCTTTTTTTCCCCATTTTCAATTTTTGTTTTTTGTTGCAGGAATTACCCTTGTGGTTGAGATCACCATTACAAAAACATTGTTTTGTTTGAACCTCATAAGTGCTGAGTGGTTTGCATTGTTCTATGTAGGTCACATTACAGTTCTCATAGGTCACATGTTCTATACTCCTGCTACGGTTCTCATAGGTCACAGTGTTCTATACTCCTGCTACAGTTCTCATAGGTCACAGTGTTCTATACTCCTGCTACAGTTCTCATAGGTCACATGTTCTATACACCTGCTACAGTTCTCATAGGTCACATGTTCTATACTCCTGCTACAGTTCTCATAGGTCACAGTGTTCTATACTCCTG
>JAODUH010039369.1:0-20891 GCA_027564835.1 Typhlichthys subterraneus | reverse complement strand
TTCTATGTGAATTTATTAAAACTTTTTGGACAGTTAATTTTAAATACCCTTATATTTTTTAGTGTTGACAGTACCACATAGAGATATGTTTTAATTGCTGATGCGGGTTTATTGATTTTTAAATGCGCTGGAAAATGGCCCGTTTTGTACACAATTGAGGTGATGCAATGCCCAGTAGTGCGTAAGTGTGTTTCTGTATACTATTACTCCAGCCATGGTCACGTGGTTCATAAATGGTATTATGAGAGGTATTTATTGAAGTCTGGATAAGTAGGACATCACTGAAGGCCTAGGTGTGAAATGCACGGCCCGCCACTGCCTAATGGTGTAGTTGCAGGTGTGGCCACACTAACTATATGTGGTAAACAAAGCAATCCACAGCCAGATGAACATAGTGTACCTCATTCTGTAAATCTTCCATGTTTAAAGCAGGTAGGTGCAAGGAACACTGCAGACTACTGTGAGAGCGTTTTCACCCAGCTGATCGACACCCTCCAGAAATGTTATGGCATGGTAAAGAGGAAGATTGAAGCAGAGGCTTCCCTTCAAAGATCCTTGACCAGCCTAGAGCTGAACACGGAGGCTTTACGAAAGCAGGTTGCTGAACTAAATCAGCTGGCATGCATTGAAAATGATGTCCACTTCCTGCAGGTGAAATATGTGGTGTCATTGGATGAACAGTGAAGGCTGGATGTTTAGCACTTCATAATAGAGGAAGGTTTTTATTTAGATTCTTCCCTGACAGAAATGGCCTTCATCCTTCTATACGATTGATGACCAGACAGAGAGTTCTCCACTGCATCACTATGAGCGCATAAAGACAGCTGTTGATAAGTTCGGAAAGCAGATGGAGGAATTTTGTCAAAAAGAAATAACGACACTCTGCCCGACGGGTATGTGAGGATGAATTAAAACATTTTTTTTAATAATAAAGATGAATTGATTTTAAAAAAATGTACAGTTATCATGGGATGTGCATCTTTTATGATTAAGTCATATTTGATGAGGTTATTGGATGAATCTATACCATTAAACAATATCTTGTTGTTTCCCTTCAGTTTCCAGCACCAGCTATGAAGCAGACATTCAACCTAAGACCAGGGTAGAATTTCTGAAGTGTAAGTTACTTTGCAGCGTGATGGAGCATTACCTATTCTGACATGCTTTTCCATATAGGCTACATCATCCAATTAGAATACTGTATCATGCTGCCCATAAAGAACGTAAACTGCCACGGTCCGCCCCCCATTGTCCTGTCTTTCGCAGTTTTTGTCTGATTCTGTTCTCTTCTCTGCCTACAGACCACCCGTCTGGTTGTCCTGTAGTGGTCCGTTTGTCCTGTAGTGGTCCGTTTGTCCTGTAGTGGTCCATTTAGGTTTGTCCTGTTCCGGTCTGTGTTGCCAGCCTCAAGTTGATTGTCTCTTTGGTTTCAGCTCACCTGTTCCTCATTGTCTTAGCCCAATAGCCTGTCTTTCTTGTGTTCCTCTCTATTTAAGCCCTTGTCTCTTTGGTTCTTGTCCTGTCATTGTTGTGTCTACATGTGTGGCGTGGTTACTGCCCGCTGTGGAATAAATCCCTTTGAACTTGCCTTTGTGTCGTGCATAAATGGTCCGCTCTGCCTGCCACTCCTCACTAACCTGACATGCCAGAGGACATTAAACTGAAGCTTGCGCGCGCGGCTAACTCCTGACAGTAAACACTGATAACTCTCCTCACTGTAAGCTCACAGTATTCATATAGACATGTCTTGTTTTACATAAAATCACAGAAGTGTGTGTGTGTAGTGTATATATCAGGGTTCCTACTGGTCATGGATTTTTTTTATGTTAATATGGAATTTAAAAAAGTCCATTGCAGACATGGAAAGTCAGGATTTTTTTTTTTCTGGGTTGAATCATAGAATATCTGGAAATTATGCTTGCATCACCTTTCAATTTTAGTTGACATTCATACACTTAAAATTCATAAACACATTCTTACTGAATGTGGCACTACATTTTGAGGTTACAACAATGTAACTTTTTTCTTTTTATACATTAGTAGTACCTATGCAAAATATCACATTTTTAATATTTTTTATCACCATGTAGCTGTCACTTTTACACAGATATTCTGGTGGCCTTTTTTCTGTTAATATTAATAGAAATTCAGATTTTTCATAAGTTAAAGTCAGGGAATTTGCCATTTGACTTGAAGTGGGAACACTGGTGTGTTTGTGTGTGTACTCTCTTAAACAGTTTTCTATTGAACATTGCTACAACAAACCCATTGTTTGGTTTCTGAGGGTGATCTAATTCTAATGCAATTAAGGAGTAACGACTGTTTATCCTTGCCCTCAACGTCTCTATTGCATCTCTTTCAGATGCTTGTGAGCTTACCCTGGACCCAGACACAGCCCACGGGGATCTGCTTCTTTCAAATAAAAACAGGGAAGTAAAGTTGATCCCTCGCACACGGAATGACAGGGCGGCAAGCCACCCTGAGCGGTTTTCTCGTCGTCGACAGGTGCTCTGTAAGGAAGGGCTACAAGCTGCGCGCTGTTACTATGAGGTAGCGGTAGATGGCGACAAAGCTGAGATTGCACTGGCTTACAAAATAATAGACCGAAAATCTAGTGCCAAGTCAGCCTTTGGAGCAAATGAACATTCTTGGAGTCTTGATCGTTCTGATATTTATTCTGTATGCCACAAAGGTGATGGAATCCAACTGACCGCAAAGCCAAAGGCCCATCAAAAAATAGGGATTTATTTACAATTTAGTAAAGAGGGCAGTCTGTCATTCTATGACGTCACAGAGAATATGACTCTTCTATACAAGATCGAGGCTACATTCACAGAACCTGTGTATCCAGGATTCTGGCTCGGAGACAAATGTTCTATCAAGCTTTGTGATTTTAGGCAGGGGGTGGGTGTAAACTGATTTTAACTGATAAATCAGTGCACTGTCAATTCAAGTTTTTATATTTTTATTCCAGCTGTGTGTATATAATTGTAGCTTCACTAGTTATGTGTATTAGTAGCTTGTGTTCGTTATGTCTATAAAAAAACTGGACAAAATATTAAACATGAGCCACAAAGTTAAACTTACCTGCATATTACTGTTCAAGTGTTATGCAGCAGTGTTTTCACCATTGAATCAAATCACTGATGTGTTTTCAAGGATAATGGTTACAATTGTAAATCATGCCAAATCGAGTAAAATATTTCTTTCAATAAATACAGTAAGCCTGCCATTATTGCTAAATGGACTGCATCACTTTTCTGACCTTTAGCCCACTCAAAGCTCTGTACAGTATTGCCTCACATACATGTCAACCAAGGTGATACTGACCACTAAGAGCAGTTAGGGTTAGGTGTCTTGCTCAGGAACACATCGACACTGCTGGCAGCTTGGTTCAAACCAAGCTGCCCATAAATGAGCTGTGGAAGTCTCAACATCTAGTTTTTTTGTTTGTTTGATTTAGTCAACTTTATTATAGGCCTAAGCAAGCTTGTTGTTTCTATACATGAGGGATCTAAATGTGAACTCTGTAATGATGTAATGGCATGTTAAGATTGTTTAAAAAAAAATAACATACTTGATTGTTGACTTTTTATTCATATATCGATCTGGTGATCTTGATAATATTCTTTACAGCCTCAATAATATATTACATGAAAATATTAAACTGTTAACTGTGAAACCCTAAATGTACCAATACTACACAAAGCCTGAATCCTGTGCTCAGAAAGGCCCTGCATCGATGAGAAATCATGAAACTAAACAAAATACCCACATAAATATTCTTCCCATTGCAATTCTTTTTATGTTTCCTTAATGTTGGAGTGGGTATTTCTGATTTAATTTCTGTGCTTTGATGTACTTTTTTTTACTGTTGTGGTTGGATACTTTTTAAGTGTATTGGAGTTACAGGAAAGGTTGGCCAAGTAAAGCTCCATATAAAAATATTGTGCTGTTAGAGAATGTGTCTGGTATTTTACGTAAAAGTGATATTTACAGATATTTTATGGACTATACCTAGGCGATTAGTTTGGATTGGTTTGTCTATATTAATATTGCTTTTACACACAATGTACAACATGTTAAAACAACAGAGGCTATTATGAGGACACCAACTAAATATGTATGTCTTTTTGAGTGAAAACGTGCATTTATAACATTCAGTAATAGATGTCATATTTACTGCTGAAACAGTTATTTAAGACAATGCAGTTTACTATATAATACTTAAAATGCACACTATTTACAGAAATAAACAACAGATACAGTTGGTCTTTATGCACACACAACAGTAACATCCTAATCAAAAAGTCTTAAAGAAAACCAAAATATAGTATAATGTATATAGTGCATATAATGGAACCGATAGTTCTTCGAGGTAAAGCAATGGGAATCTAGATTCCTTAAAAGCAGCAAAAATATTAATCGAACAAGCAGTGGCTGCTAATTTTTACTTTTAGTGTCAAAATACAGCACACTTAAACATAGATTTTCCATCCTTTCAATACATATTGTTTTTAAACCCCCAAACAAGGTCAAGGTGCATTAGGTTAACAAACTACAAAATATAGATACATTATTAAATATACAATTCAAATATACATAAAATAAAATATATACTGTACTGGTCAACTTTCAAAAGATAATTGTATAGTATTTATCAATAAAATGTACACAAGCATTCACAGCACATTTATGATATAAATATAGTTAATTTAACCCTTCACAACATGGCTTTGAATATTGTGATAAAAAAATAATGTTATCCTCTTCAAAATTATGGAAACTAATGTAATCAATTGTAATCGAGACATACTTGAGTATTTTCCAGCTGCACACAGTTAACCTTCAGTTAAACAATATTTAACATTTCATAAACATGAAGCCTGTTTTGGGGCACAGTAAAATATATTTATATATATGATTGCTTTGGCAATCCCCATGTTAGAATGAAATGATAGTTATAATATAAATACATTCATTAATTGTGTAAAATTTTGAATATTTCATTGGAATAATATAATTTTCATTTATGTAGCCAATGTTTCTTTTTAAAATGGAATTTTAATATTTTGTGCTTTGTTTATTCTAATAATGTTTATGCCTAATATTTTGTGCATTAGTGGTTGTGCTATGGCATAAACATATCCATTGTATATTCATTATTGTGTCCATAACAATACTGCAGTTATTACATATTTAATTGTGCATTTGTGGTAAAAGTAAATTAGTGCCATCTTGTGCAAATCATTTTAAACGTTGGATGTGCTTTTAAGAATTAGAAGGAAGCTTAGCTTTAACAAAATTAGCTTTGAAGTCATCAAAGCCATATTATTACATCCATACACATAATGTGCTTGGTCACTGAAATATATTAGCTTTTTTAAACAATCGCTGATAACCTGCAGCTGTAATTAAATAACATCCATGTATTGACATTACAATTAATCGATCATATGAAATAGGTGATTTGTTATGCTACTGATTTGTTTTTTGAGCATTTATAATGTTCATTATATTATTGTGCATGACATGGATGAAGACCATGCGGCTTTAAAACTTTCTCAAGACTTTAGAAAACACTAATAACTTTGTTTCACATCACACTCTTAACAAGTGTCTAAATACAGTTAGTGCTGGATGAAGGCTTGTGTGATAGCAAATGGGTGTCTTTTAAGCAGCTATAGGCATAATTATTATACAGAAGCCCTCTAAACTCTTTGAAAACAAAGCTAAGAAGTCAGTTTTCTACTTCAGTGCATCAGAGTAAAATTGAGGTACAAATCAGAGATGTGCTGTTCTGTTCTAGACATTTACACGGTAAAATCACTGCATTAGATTTAATAAAAAACCCATTTTTAGTTTGGCAGACAATATTGAAACACGGTAACTCTACAGGACAGCAAAACAAATCCCTAAAATATGTTATTAATTGCGAACCAAACTCACAATTAGCATGGGCATTCAGACATTCAGCATTGCTATATTCAGTATGGCTCTACACGATATTACATACAACATTTGTAACCAGCCACTACATCCCTTTAGAATCCCTGCACTGTCCTCACAGGATGTGAATACTGCTGGGTGGATATGGTCCAGAGACTGTGGAAAATACAGACAACTTAACCATGGTGAAATATAAATATATCACAGTTGCATATTCTATTAATGGAGGCCACTCAAACGACTATGTCATGTACTTAATGAATTGGTAGATCAAGAACTAGAAATGCACAGTTGATTTTTTCAAGCAAAACTGACTCTCTCATGTATTGGAATTTGAATTCTTCATGCTTGTGCTGTAATAATATAACATTGTAAATCTCATCTGAAGGTAGTAGGACCAACTCTTCAGTGACCCCTAGTGGACACTGTGGTTGCGAGGTACTGTGGATTTAAGCAGAGACATCACCTGAATGGGAGTTGTGGGACGGGGTGTGTGGGCAGGGGATCATGATTCCGAGCCTGGGGTGAGGGGTGTTGGCGGGGTCGTGGGGGTGGTTGGGCTGATGGCGGCGTTCTGGTAGCCAGTCCCGTAGCAGCTGCTTGGGGACAGAGAGTTGGGGTCCAGCGTACCTCCGGGGCCCAGGTAGGTCCTGCGAGCCGGCAGGGCGGGCGGCGGCGGGCCGGGCCTGGCGCTCAGGATGGAGCGGGTCTCGTCCTGCTCCTCCAAGATGGACATGTCCTTCATCATGCTCTTGCGGTAGGAGACGGACAGCTTGTTGGAGCCGTCCGAAAGCAGGTTGAAGTGGCGTGCCGTGAACACCACGGGGAGGGGCAGCATGGCCACCACGATCAGGGCGAAGCACATGGCCAGCGCCCAGGGAGGGTAGCTCTGGAAGCGCTCTTGCGCCTGGACACAAGGACAGGACATCAGTGCACACACTAGAACCTGCTGCTGCATCAGATGGATGTGATGTGGGGACACTAGGCATGGGAGGGGCTTACGGGGAGTATCACACCAAAAACAACAAGGCTTTTATTATAGTCAGATAACTGCAAGCTAATTAGATAATACACTTTATGTCAAATCAAAAATTGAGAAAGTAATCCGATACTCCTACACAGCCCTGGCTCTGTAAATAGCAACAATAACAAAGTGGTTGAACACCGCTCACAATAACAAAGCTTTAGTAGGCTTTGGTAGTATATGTAAGCGCACACACACACAGAGGGAGAGAGAGAGAGAGAGACAAACTGACCAGTTCTTCCACCCATGCGTTGTAGCCAGGTGGCCTGACTGCCATTTCTATGATGGTGGTGGAGATGAGCACGATGAGGCAAATAGGGGAAACATACTTCCACATGTAGAAGTAATAGCTATAGGGCTTGAAACCCAACATATCCTCCAGGTCCTGCATGAACCTGCCAACCAATGGGAAAGAGCGTTCAGAATGGACCTACCACTGCAGACCTCACCAAATACCTTTCAACAATGTGTCTTAAATATAACTCATCGTTATTAATTTAACGCATGCCACTGGAGAATAAGACAAATAAAGATAATGGGGGAAATTTGATAGCAATACGATCAGTTTATTTAATGCCGTGCCAAAAAGATAAACTGTGGCAGCAGCTTTAAACAATTGATAATTTTACTCATTTTGTCGACTCCTAACTGGTAAGTGAAAATGTGTTGGCTTTCTTGAACAGAGTGTAGCCCAATGTATTCATGTACTACCGCAATCTGTTTTGAACATCAGTCAAACGTAATGTGAAACATATTAACATGAATGGAATTAGAGATCGTAGAGATTTCAGCTTTAACATGCAGAACTGCGAGGCCTATGATTGACCTCAAAGAGAAGCCACTTACATAGGTGCGCGCAAGCCCTTACCTCTTGGTGCCGTAGATCCAAGCCACAGAGAGGTTCTCCAGTATGACCACTACAGTGAGGGGCAGACCAGCGGAGTAGTCATCGAACATGGTGACAAAGTAGTTTCCTGAGCGCTGGACAAACAGCAGGCCACACAGAAAAGCTATGATGCAGCAGCCCACTGGGGATAAGGCAGGTGAAGACAGAAAGGATTAGTATGATCCACTAGACCTGATGAGAAATACATGCAAAACCACATTAAACCAGTAGATCAAATGAAAGGTGAATTCTGTATGCATTGTTTGCTGGTACTGTATATGAGTAGCTTTCTGGAGACTTTGTATTCAGTGGACATACACAGCACTGCCACAAAGCCCAGGCCAGGCCCTCCTATATCTGGCAATACGAAAGAAGGGGCAAACAAGATCAGTAACATATAGGGCTCACCGGTCAATATCTCTTTTTTGACCTTGTAGGCGTCAAGGATGGGCGTAGTAATGCCTGTCATGGTGCCAATCATGCTGCCCAGACCCAGGTTTATCAGCATGAAGAAGAACATGACAGACCAGAAGGGAGATGCTGGGAAATGTGTCATGGCTTCTGTGAAAGCGATGAACGCCAAGCCTGTACCTTGAACGGCCTGTAGGGGGAGATCAAGGATACAGAGCAGATGACTCTCAAACTACAATGTATTGTGAAAACAATAAATAAGAAAATAAATGTAATGCTTGTTTTACTAATAACAGTAAAGCTACATTAATTTAAAAATGTCATTTTTAACCAAAGATATAATATTTCACCTTGAGAAAATGTAATTTTCCATGTCCCCTTCCAGCCCAGATATATAGTATGTCAACACCCCAGGGGGGCGGGGCATAGAACTATATATAGTATGTCAACACCCCAGGGGGGCGGGGCATAGAACTATATATAGTATGTCAATACCCCCAGGGGGCCGGGGCATAGAACTATATATACTATTTATACCTTGTTCAGCTCATCCTCTAGAAGACAGGGTTCCAGACCAAGTCGGGAGAAGCTGCCCTCCTTCACAGTCTTGATAATGCCATACATTTCAGCATACTCGGATGTAGTCACGTCGGAGAAGTTCACGTGAGGGGGGATCAGGTCATGACTCAGCACATTAGAGTTGAGGTATCCAATTATCTTCTCTGTATTCCTGAAAGACAGTTCATAACAATTATGCAATGTACTTTCATAACTCAACTATCGAACAATGTTGATGATACTGAGTTTTATTTTGATATTAAATGCTTTTTTTGTTCAGTCAGACTTTGGGTGAAATATGAATATATATTATAGTGCCAGAGCTAAACATTTGGCTGAGCCACATCCATCCATTGAATAGAATCAATCTATCATATCAACTGAATTCTATTATAGTAAGTTGACTGAGCACCACAGTATGCTAACATGAGATATAGCACAGCACTGAACCTATCTACACCACACTGTCTGTAAATGCTGGCTGGGATATTGAGATCATAGTGTTCTGTGCCCACACTCTAATGAGATGCCGGGGCAATCATCTTTCTTCTGGCACCGTGCTGTAAAAACACATTTGTCCATAGTCAAACACCGCTGACGGCCTGCCAGCTGAGAAAATCACATGGTTTAAATGTCAAGAATAAACATGAATACATGTTTAGGTTAGTGGACCATCGTGGACAGACACTGAAAATATTTAAAATAGCAGTGTTAATAAACACTCCAGAGTGATGTATGCATTGTGTTCAACTTACTCTGACACACATTTTTCGTTCATGATGTTGGCTTTAAATCCCAGCACGGCAAAAACCACCAGTGTGGCCAGGATAGAGGTGAAGAAGTTTATGAAGGAAACCAGCACGGCATCAAAGTGACAGTTGTTGTCTATCTTGTTATAACTGGAGAAAGCTATGACTCCTCCAAAGCCCAAGCCCAGGGCAAAGAAGACTTGCGTAGCTGCTTCTCTCCACACCTGAGGATCCAACATCTTCTCCAGCTGCAGAACATGCAACCCGTGTGTATTTATTAAAGGCACACTACACGATTGCTCACTCATAATTCATCGACTTACAAAATGTATTACATAAAATGTGTTAGTTCTTAATTGCGGCACAATGGTTTACAATATCGTTCAAAGTATTATTGCTAAATCAACACCTATTGCATAACCATGTGGTGCAACCCTGAAGGGTGGATTCCTTCCTCTGTGGTCCCTTCCCAAGGTTTCTTCCATTTTTGTCCCATGGGGTTTGTAATGGAAGTTTTTGCTTGCATGTTAAGGGGGTGTTTGTTTCCATGAGAAATATGGGCTGTACAGCCCTTTGAGACTGTAATGTGATTAAGGGCTATATAAATAAACTTGACTTGACTTGCTCCCAGATCCAATAACCTCCACTGTTCACTGCTGTTTGAAACACAGCTCTGTTGGGAAGTCACTGTGTGTGACTCAGCGCTCAGATATGGGAGGGGCCATTCCAGGCACAAATCAAGGAGTGTACCTTTAAGGAGGTTGGTGTTGTATTGTCCTGTACTGTTCTGCATAGTGCGCACACACACACACACACACACACACACACACACACACACACACTATCTTCTGATTTGAAATGGTAAAATATGCAGACATATACCGGTATCAGTGAGGAGGGAGGTGGACCTCACCTTGGGAGTGAACATGTGGGCGATGCCATCGACAGAGCCCTTCAGCATTAAACCCCGCACCAGGAAACAGAACAGCACAACGTAGGGAAACAGAGAACTGAAATACATCACCTGCGAAAGAGTAGAGAATAATATGTGTAAAACTCTGTTGCTCACTTTGCTCACTTGGTTGGTATGAAGTGTCTTGAGATGGGTTTGAGGTTTGTAAAGAATGTCTGTAGTATTCCTTATGGCTTTTGTATATTATCTCAATTGTGCTAAAGTGGACACCGATTCTGCCCCAGTTTGTATATAAAAAGCTACTGTGCATTAAATGGCGTGTGGTGTAGGGGCAGGAGTTGGTAATGATGTGAGCCTAGGGTGACCAGATCCCAACAAACCAAATGTGGGACAAATAGTATGTTTGTAAGGGACAATGTGGGATATGTTACGCCGAGGTAGTTAAAAATCTTGAAGTAATGTCAATTAAACTGATACAATTGACATTATATTATTCCCCTTAGCTTATAAAATCTCTATGCATTGCCTTCTGTTGATTCAGTACAGCACACAGGCTATGCAGGGTACAGGTTAGTCCTTCACCATGTATAATGATAAAATATAACAGGTTAGTAGGCCTGGTAGCCTATCCACACAACAAAAGTACTAAATTAAGGCATTTAATATGCATTTAAATTGTTCATACACATTTGTCCATCCTTAAATTGAACATAATTTCATTGATGGCTTTCCTGCTTATACTTTAAATGGCCTACATTCTCCCCGACAACAAATATCCAAATACACATATTACATATTATTTGCTATCCTGAGTATTGGAAAATTACCGGTGCAAGCTTATTCCCTCAGTCAGCTGCCCTGCATGATTGGGAGTGCTGGATGTCTCTTTCTGAGCCACACGTTTCATTTTGTGAAACTCGGTAGGACTGTCACACCCCTATCTACAATTGAAAACTACCGTATGTTAACTATGGCAAACATTGCAGAAGACTGAGAATCCCCCTGCATCTGCCCCCCGCGTTGTCTCCCAGACTTTATTGTAGCTTCTGTTTTTTTATTTGTATACAGCTTCCATAATTTCTCCTAGATACTCTGTGACTTGTTGTGATCCCTTGCAATGTTCACAGTTGGGCGTGGCGTATGCAGGGGGTTCGGTGACAGACAGGGTACACTAACCCACGTGTGCAGTTTGATTGGCATCAAACACAGCCACGTGATGGCAGTCCTCGCTGCTGTCTTTACAACCATGGGACAAATGGCAGATATTAGAAAAGCCGTCGAAAACTACGAAAACTACGAAAAATTCATCCAAATTGAAAATGCGGGACATCGTCTCAATATGTGGGAAGGGTAAAAAAGGATGAAAATGCTGGTCTGTCCCGCACAAAGCGGGGCATCTGGTCACCCTATGTGAGCCTATATGAGGTCTGTATTGGGTGATGAAGAGAGGAGGTCCTGATCTGAGGTAGGCTACAGAACGTTACACTATTCAAAATAACAGTGTTGCTGTAATGCTTTGACCCAGATTGAATATCATATTAATAAAATGTGCATGTACAACAGTTAATGTTTATTTATACAATCCATATGTTATATAAAATAAATGACTTATTACATTCCCATTCCATGAAATGTAACTACAGACACATTAATAATGAACTACTGTCATGGGGCAGGGGGTCAAAACAGGAGGACAGCTGGTCTCTTTATTTCCAGCACGTCTGTACCTTTCCAGAGGAGGCGATGCCTCTGATGACAGCAAGGCAAACAATGACCCAGGCCACCAGCAGAGACAGGGTCATGTTGATGTTGAGGCCGCCACTCTCAGCGATAGTGCTAGTGGTGTTCAGAGTCTGCCGGTACCAGAAGTAGGTGGTGGCAGAGCTTTTGTCACATTCTGGCTCCACAACTATTGAACACACGTTCACACATCTGAACATACTAGGACATATGTTTGTCCTCCAAACAGACAATGCATCATGGGGTTAACCTGCCAATTGAACTGCAGTATACACCCAGCCAAAAGTAAATACATTACAGAATAGAAATAACATTTATAAGATAATAAAGTGAAAAAGTGAAAAAGTGAATACATTACAGAATAAAAATAACATTTATAAGATAGTAATGTTGTGAGGCCAGAGGTTTGGGCGCACTTGAGGAGGATACATGGCATGGACACAGAGAAATATGATTAGTGTTTGCTCAGGGTAGCATAGTGTTTGCTGGATCGGATGGGTAGACATTGGAGTTCAGGTCAGGACTAGTGGCGGCATGCGGTGCCTGAGCTCCCATTCACAGTGCTCATATTGATATTACACATCAAGAATATTACACTTCAACATCTTTATGTGTGTGGCAGGATGCTTACATGATGCTTACTGCACAAGCAAGTGCTGATGTGTATGCTTACAAACATCAGACATAGTCTGTAGAGTTTTGTATACAGCCTACACTGACAACAATCCTTCGTCCTTCCAGTGAAACCTTACTGTGCTTTGTCCCTGTCCTTTAATACCCATATCCTTCCACCTGAGAGGGTAGGCAATAACATAATACATCTTCCCATCGTTGGCAGGCCTGACATTCCTGAGTCATTTTACTGAATGCTGACGTGTCTTTATTTCTTGTGTCAATTGGGGTTGTGTTATTATCCGTTCTAATCTAACAGACATTCAAAAGCAGTTTAATCTGGATTATGGCCATTAAGCCATACTAAATCTTGTCAAAACGTTACCTCTATTTACCTGTGTTGCTCAGTGGTATGATTTACATATTAGCAAGCAGGGCTAAAGACACCTGGAGGTGTGTGTGTGTGTGTGTGTGTGTGGTGTTTAGCGCTGAAGGCTCCATGCCAAACCCTTTCAACAACACCTAATTGTGCATTCGTTCACGCATGTTTCAGTGGAGAATACTTGCGAGACACACTCTGCCTGAACAGACCCACTTGTGTGGGCAGAATTCCTGCTGCAGCCCCTTCATGTGATACTATAAGAATAAGGGATGGATAGCTAATGTGATGCATATGAATGTTAATGTGAGTAACTAATGACATGTTATGGTTTCATCTGACTCACTGGCTAGAGTCCCATTCTTTCTGATTGGGCAGTCGCTCCAAGGCAAAGGATACTGGAACGACTGGAAAAAGTAGAAGATGCTCCATCCAATGATCACGTTGTAGTAGAGTCCCACAAAGCCACATACCTTCAGAGATGGATATATGTACAGTTCAGAATAATAATAATGTTCATTTGGTAGTGTTTGGTCTTTGGTTTTTCTGAACCAACTTAAATACACACTGGAGACCAATACAGAGATGGTCCCATGCTTTTAGCATGCTATTCTGCAGTCATCAATCTACCGAGAAGCCCTGCCAGTAACACAGTCAGTAGCAAACTACAGCACGGTTGGTAACCATTAATTATTGAAGTAGCCTCTTTCAGTGGTGCTTGCAGGATATTTTTAGCAGACACCAGACCAGCTGCGAAACTCTATGCTAGGCTAACCTTCACAATGTACAACCCTTCATATCTCCAACGACCCCAACAAGCGTAACAAGAAGTGGTAAGAGGCCGATGAGGCTACGACTACGACTATGACTTTCAATAAGATCATGCGTTGCAAGATCATTACATAAGGTTGAATAAATAAATAAATAAATAAATAAATAAAGATGACAGAGCGTGTTGATTGTCAAAGGGGTTTGTCAGTGCATAAAATAAGGTATCTTAATAAATCACATACTGTGGAAATAGTGCAACATTTTGTCTTTTCTCCAGAAACCTGAGCACAGTCAGCAGATGCTGCTGACATGCCATCCATTCTATTTTTATAGTGCCTTTATTCATCAGCACTATTGTGTGAAATTATTTTGCGGACGTGCCACTGTCTGCTTTGTTAATTTGCAGGAAAGTATTATGGGATGTTGGGAACTGCCCTTATGGCTTGGTTTGGCATGTCTTACTGCTGCCATTAAAGCTTTCACAGGTTCACTCACTTTTCTACCATCCTCCTATAGCCACATGCTCTGGGAGCACCATAGCAAACCAAATCCATGAGTATACCTTTAAAGATATGTGTCATATATGGATAAGAACTGAAACCGATCTAAAGGCACAGTATTGCCTGATGCCCTGATTTTACTCACCATTAAACTGGACACCCCGATCCCTCCCAAACGGGGACACACATAGTTCCACACACCGATACTCCCACGCCGGATCTTCTGGCCCACTGCCAGCTCCAGGAAGAACAGTGGGATGCCAATGATGATCAGGAGGATGAAATAGGGTACCAGATAGGCACCTGGAAGACAAGGGAATCATAAGGCAGCATAAAAGCAGCACACACACCACACAGTGCTGCATGATAGACCTGTGAAACATGAGACATTATAAATGTGCTAGATCTGTCTCGGGGGATGTGTTTCTGGCAGCATACACACAGACGTGTGCAGTACAGTATGTACAGTACTGTGATATGTAATGCACGTCTTCTCACATCTAAACGAGTTACTTTATCAATGTACCACAGCTCTGTGGTACATTGGGACAGGGAGACAGGGAGGGTCTGAGAGGGGGGCCTCCCATAACATCATGTGAGGAATTGTGAGTGTTCCACCTCCTTGTGTTCTATGTTTCTGCTCACTGTTCCTGACATGCTTCATAGTTGATTGTCTTATTAGTGCCACCTGTGTTCATCATGTCTAATTGGTTTCACCTGCCCTTGTTGTCCTTGTCCAATGGTCTCTTTTCTGGTTGGCCTCGCTGATATTAACTGAAACCCTTGAGTTTCTACTCTCCCTGGTTGATGATTGTTCATTGTAGATGCTGTTTATTTTTGAGTTCTGCCTCTGCGTCATGATCTTGGGTCCTACCTCCAGAGAGAATATAATTTAACAGAGAGGTTCCGCATTCATTCTTTAGACAGAGAGGGTGACTTTTCGCCTTTTATGCAGACCAGAACGACCCAGCGTTCAATGCAAATCCACAGATTTCACTAACTATTACCCAATATTTATCTCTGGGGGCCTTAATGGGTATTTTCAGTATATAAAATTATACATTGTACTTACTGTATAGTTCTGTACCTACAATCAATCTGAGGTATTTCCACAGCAAACTATTTTGAGGTAAATTGACTTTATTTCAGGCCATGCATGGTAAATTTAGCTGTCTGCTTATGTCAGTCTCACCATGGCATCCACAGCAAAATGCCATTGATGACATGCTCACATAATAAGAGAAGGGATGGCTTCTGAGATCGGAAATCAGTCCGAAACTGACTTAAGTAGCTGGATCGATATCGGTGACAATTGGACAGTTGTAACCGATCCATGGGGATAATCCATCCATCCATCCATCCATCTTCATCCACTTATCCAGAGTCGGGTCGCGGGGTGGGGCTAATCCAATTAAATTAATTTATTTGTGTTGATCTACTGTTAAGCATCAGCCATTCTAACCCACCCAGGCCACTATTAGCAGCAGGTTTCTAACATGCATCTAAGTTCTAAAATAGATGTTTTATAGCATTCTTTTATAGTAGACTTTAGAATGTAGGCAATGTGCTTATCTTACATATACAGACATAGTGCATGTTGCAGGGAATAACGCCCAAGATTCTATCCGACCTATTTTAGCCCACTACAAATTTGCTTTACAGTACTGTTTGAAAATAGTATTACCACTCTGTTTAGCAAGATGAAACCCATACAATCCAATTTCAAATTGATATTTTTACTTTTATTTCATTTGAATTTGGACAAATTCAATATTTGCACTCTTGCATAATACAAAATCTAATCAGGATGCAACTGTGTCAGTTAAATAATCTACAATATGAATATCTACAGATCAATGCACTTTTATTTTTCTACTCTTATAGATAGCACTGAAAGTTGCTGTACAATAATTGTAATATAATTTTTTACTATATAAAAAAATATATATACAGTGTGTGTGTGTGTGTGTGTGTGTATATATATATATATAGTGCATTATACCTAATTGTGGATGTACTAGAGAAAATAAGTGTAGATTATAAAAAGCAGTGTGTATCATGAGTTTATCTATTAAGAAGCAGGGCTAGCAAGGCCGCTATAGTGGGGTGTTCCAGACCATTTTCAGTCTCAATGGACCATTTAACCTAGGCCAGTGATGTATAGCATAACAAAGTGACAATGGGGGGAGAGAGAGATGGAGTAAGAGAGAGGTAAAGTGGAAGGCGGGACAATCATAGAGTTATAGACAGGGCTGCCCCAAGAACAATAACTATTCAACACCACAGTGCCTTTAACAGCTCTGTAATTGGCTGTCAGTAGGCAGGTTAGAGAGTAAAACATGATGTCTAACATAACCTTACTGATTCACTTCAGTGTGCTGTCAGTAAATCTTGTCTTTACACAGCAAATCACAGCTATGGTGGGGAAGGTAACAGGGGAACAACATGAAGAACAGAAAATAAACAACACAATGTAACTTAGTGTGGACAAGTGATTCTTATCTATGAACACATGGTTTACACAGGTCTTATTGAATGATTAATCTCTCTTGCTCAGTGGAGCCCTGCCCTGCTCTACTGGCAGAAGTAATCAATAGTGGAGATATATTTAGGGTTGAATGATTTGAAAATGCCTCCCAGCTCTTCTCTATGGCAGCCTATTGCAACTGTAAACCTCATTGATTGGGGTCACTGAGCTTCTACAGATAAACAGCTAAAGGTCTGGACTCATGAAGCAATCAGCAGAATGACCTCATACATCAGCAGCTGAAACATCCAACCATCTGCCTGAATGCAGGGTTGGGTAGGTTACTACTTACATGTAGTCCATTACAGTTGCTGCTAGTTACCAGACTCAAATTATAATCTGTAACCACATTTTTGGATTGTCTAAATATAGTAACATAATCTGATTATTTTCCATTGCTTTTATATTACTCACACCTATACACTGCTTTTTGAAATTCATCCAAAGAAATTATTGATTTAGATTAATGAAAGGTTAAAAAGAGAACAGATGAATGTATGCATTTTTCTTCAGCAAACCTCCCTTTTATACTGTATTTGAAAGCAGTCCTAGAAATAATCATCACATTTGGTTTAAATACCTGTAATCTGATTACACTATTTTAGCTGGTAACTGTAATGGATTACAGTTACTGTTTCTAATCAGTTACCTCCCAACCCTGCTGAATGCTCATATATTTTAACTCACTAATATACAGTGGTTATAAAAAGTCTACACACCCCTGTTAAAATGCCAGATGTTTGTGATGTAAAAGAATGAGGCAAAGATAAATCATGTCAGAACTTTTACACCTTTAATGTGACCTATAATGTGAACAGTTCAATTGGAAAACAAACTGAAATCTTGGAGGGGGAAAAATGAAAATGTGTATACATTTTATATCAACTGTACAGTGTACACATATAATAAGAGTTATGCGACAGAGCTGTGATATAATCTTGATCTTGCCGCTCCATGTTGTCAGTGTGGTTGTGAAACATGCGTCAGGGTGGCCATTGGCTCTCTTGGTGGGGGGAGGTGCTGTAATCATGGAGTCTACCTTTAAAGGTGTAGTCAGTGATGTTGGAGAAAAAACATGCTGATATCTGAGCTCGATCAAATCAAAAACACTCCTTGCCCTTCTAGGGTGGTCCCTCAGAAGCTCCGCCCCCAACATTGCCAAAGCTAATGTATTGCGGTGCGGTCTGCACCACTGTGTTTGCATTCCTATTTACAGAACATGGGCTGTGTAGAAACAGCTGACATTTCTTTGCACACATTCGATGAATTTGACCCAAACCGAATCGCCGACTCCACCTTTAATGTGCACAAATCTCTCAACTCACCACCTCCGTTCTTCTGGCACAAGTAGGGGAAGCGCCACACATTTCCCAGGCCAACAGAGAAGCCCACCTGGGCCAGGATGTACTGCAGCTTGCTGTTCCAGGCCGGGCGGCCATCGTTTTCAGGGACCTCTATCTGTGGAACCTTCTTCCCTGCAAGCGGCCCAACGTTCAGGGAGCTGTTCTTGTAGTCCAGCAGCTCCTCGTTGGCCAGCAGGTCAGCCACCGACTCTGTGACGTGCTCATTGGCTGGCTCGTTCTGTGTCACCTTGCTGTTCTTAGGCATCAGGGATACTGGGGCGCTGGGGGGCTGTGGACGGGGGAGGGAAAGAGAGATTTAGAGAAAGAAAGCAAGACTTGTAGAAAGAAAGGAGCTGCCGGAGACAGGCAGAGGTTGATATGGGAGATGTTGAAGCAGTTGCCCTGTGTTACAGTCAGAACATATGCAGTATAAGAATCCAGTTTATAACTACGTTTTAGTATCTTAACACTCCTTGGATAATCTACAAGAATGCTGTTTTGGTTTGAAACTCTTGCTCCTCCTCTTACAGAACTCATAGGCTCACATCCTGTTCTACCCCTTCCCTTACATTCGCGACATTCAAACATTAGCAGTCAGAAAATGTACGGATCTGGGGGCAGTATCACACAAGGAGCGTACATTTAAAGGTCTGTCATTCTCCAGAATACTTGCCAACTTCGAGCTCAAAAACAAACTTCCTCAGAGCTCCACCACACGGAAATACACTTTGTGTTCCTATTAATGGAGCCAGGGCTGTGTAAAAGTACTAGATTATTATTTCAGCACCAATAGAGAATGCAAAATAGAGGTGTGACATTGTTAACATTAGGACAGAAATGAATGTGTCACCCATGTGTTAATTGGACCTCTATGAAAAACCTGCTCAACGTTTTATCAGTGCTGGGATTTGATTATCCAAAAACAAGTCTGGTCAGGCTCTCAAGATAGCTTTTGGCTCCAAATATTCTCAATCCTTAAAATATCCTGTTATTTCCTGGTTTATAGGGAATTTTTTTCCTGCAAATCCTCTAATCCTTGTAAAAACATTCTCACCCCTCTTCAGTGTGTGCAGTTGGCTTGACCCAAATGTAATAGAGGAACACTTTATGTAGATTAATCCTATCCTACTGTACAGTAAAAGAGAGACAGACAGCAATCTATGAAAATCATGAAACCACCAAAGACAGAAGGAGCAGGAACACAAAGCTTTTATTGTCACCCTCCAAAAGGTGACAACTTGTTTTTATTCTGTCAATACTATAATAGCAGTAGCCAGTTAGCGGCTGTGGCTAGTACTACTATCGATGTGAATTAACGACTGCAGAAAGCTACCGGTATCCTGAAACCAATTTGACATTAAAAGGAAATGAAAGTTGGAGAGAGACAAGAACATTACCAGTAAAGGAAAGAAAGAAAGAAAGAAAGAAAGAAAGAAAGAAAGAAAGAAAGCAACAGAACCATACAATTAAAGGGGTGAAATACGCTGAAATAAGGCCGGTATGACTCAAAAGGTAAAGAAATACATGATTTATAGGCCTCAACCAGTCTCTGCCTAGGGCCTCCAAATCACAAGAACCGCCACTGATAGAGATACATTTAAAGTGGTCTTGATATTGACAACCAGCTTTATCAACAACAGAAAGGTATTCAGCCTCACACCTCCCATACAATAGAATTCAACAAAATACTGAAGTGGAGAGTTATAAGTATAACATGTGAGAACATGCTCTGCCTGTCACCTTTAAGCATCTGCCTGCTCCTTATAAATGTGTTGAATACATTCAGTTATATCTTATGTTCACTCTGCATTAACCAATCCATGAATGTACATGTGTGGTGGTTTATGGTTGTTATACCCAGGTTAAAAAGGACTCTCACATTGATGAAATAAAATGCCATGCCTGTCCATATAGCAAAGTCCTGTAACTGCTTAATCTCTTGAATGAAATAAAGCTAGTTAGACATTTAGACAGAAGTTAGAAACCTTTTGCACTATTATAACACATGCCTTTGCCCATCATTATGCTTAC
This sequence comes from Typhlichthys subterraneus, assembly GCA_027564835.1. Classification (NCBI taxonomy): domain Eukaryota; kingdom Metazoa; phylum Chordata; class Actinopteri; order Percopsiformes; family Amblyopsidae; genus Typhlichthys; species Typhlichthys subterraneus. The sequence continues at coordinate 498 of JAODUH010039369.1, read as the reverse complement.
AGACAAAGATTATTTTATGGAAACTAAAGAATGTTGGGTTTTAATTAAAAGATGAGTAGGCTATAATAAAATTATTTTGCTATTATGATTTCAAATACACTGCATTAATAAACAAACAAACAAATAAACAAACAAATAAATAAATAAATAAATAAATAATACATTAATATTCCTGCAAAATCCTGCACATTGGACTGCATTATATCTGTTTACTCGTACAGCTGGCTGTTGATCTCAACACCATGGTCTACTAATCTAACACAACCAGTATCTAGATACATTTTTAGGCTGTACATTGCAAATAAGTGCAAACAGATAAGATATAAGAAAGATAACAGATATAAGCTTTAATGTAATACAGTAGAGATGCAATAAACAACTGGATATCAGCAGACAGAAAACACACACAAAGAGAGAGAGAGAGAGAGAGAGAGAGAGAGAGAGAGAGACTGCGCGGGGGAGCACTTAGCATATCAAAATAAAACAATTGGATGGACA
>JAODUH010039359.1:0-20894 GCA_027564835.1 Typhlichthys subterraneus | reverse complement strand
TTGGGGTCCCTTACTGAAGCTGCTGCCCCCGCGACCCGACTTCGGATAAGCGGGAGAAGATGGATGGATGGATGGATCATCTTAAACTTGCACTTAAGACATTTCAGTTAGGTCAAATGATTCACATTGTTCAGTGCTAGTGGGACAGAAAGTCAACTAACAATCTTAGTAGCAGTTACAATATAAACAGGCCTCTACCTTGACAGGTGGTGTGGCTCCCACTCCAGGTGGCCTCCTGATTGGCAGGCCATTCTGGTTGAGCCTCTGCTTGCTGTTGAGCAAGGGTCTCTTTACCGTGCCACCATGATCATTACGAACAGACTCCGCCCTGTCTGCAGTAGTCTTACTTAGCAGCTGAAAGCAGAGTAACAAACATCCTCAAAACAGTTACATTTTAATATCAAGTGCAGCCATGTCAGTAAATACAGCACCTATTTGGCAATAGGCTAGAGACTTCACAAAATGTTCACTGGAAACTTACCGCTGAGCTGTTTGCATCTGGTAAGAACTGGCCAAACTCAGACAGTAGGTCTTCCTGGTTCTTGAACAGCCTTGCCACCTGAGCATAGACCTCCTGCTCTGTCAGAGCAGGGGTGTAGTTCCCACCTGCCTCTTTAGCATTTCGTTGCTCCTTCTGGAAAGAGGAAACATGAACATTAAGTAGGGCTGTGTGATAAAACGACATATACCCCGCACGACTATATAAAAACATCTGCAGTCTTAAATTATGCTTTATCGTTTATATCGTTATGAAAATCACACTTTACTGCCAAATATTTAATTGTTTGGAGTTTGTTGTCCGTATTTTGCACGGATTACTCTTATTGGCTTTTTACTGGCGAGGCTTTTATTGCACTTCCAGTAACTAATTAATTTAATTTACAGATCTTGCTATATTGTGATATGTATTGTTATCGGGATATAAAAGTATCTATATCGGGATATGACATTTTGGCCATATCGCACACCCCTAACATTATTTAAATGCCACCTTTGGACCACCAGCATAATGAACACAACAATGTTGATAACTGGTATACAAACAAAAGAATAACATGGATGCCATCTGTCCCTCACCTGGTAGGTGTGCAGGATCTCCAGGAAGTCTTTATAGATGTCTGGCTGGCCCTGGAAGCGGTTCTTGATCTTGTTGACATAGTTGATGGCGTGGTTGAACTCCACCGGCTGGTTGTTCTGCAGCGGTGGGGGGGCCCCGGTGGGCGTGCTGCTCGCTGGAGTGTGGGGCTGTCCTGAAGGAGAGCGGGGCGATGCGTAGGACGGGATGGATGGGTTGGGCTGGCTGGTTGGGGTGAGGGCTGGAGACTGGGTTGGCTGCTGGGAGATGAAGAAGAATAGCTTGGTGAGGTCTCCTGTGTAATGTGACTAGGGCAGGTAAAAATACTGTACAGCTCATGTCACATTATGCACACGAACAATCTCTCAAGTCAGAATTTAGAGTGGGAAATTCTGAAATAAATTTGACCTTTCAACATTGGGGAGATAAGAAAAAAAAATTAAATGTTGATCCATGATCTAGAGGCCGTGCAACTATTAGTCCACGTGCATATATAAAAGGAGTTGGGGAGTTTTTGAGTTAGTGTGCATCTGTTACAGCTTTGTCTGAAACACAGCAAGTTATTTTTAATTACCTTTATTTTTTTATTTTCAGGTACATAGAACACACAGAACAGATTTTAAACATACATGGGAAATAAATGAATTACAAATTCTAACGTGCATTGCGGAACCATGGAGAATTAACATTGCACTGTCGTTTCATTTTGCTTTGACAACTAAACACTCGATGTACTCGTAATACCGACTTCCCACGGGAGAAGTAGGCACTTCTAACAAGCACGTAACTAGCTGCAACTGCGTCCTGTATAGAGAATCTCAGTCATACATATTCACAACCGACTGCACTATTAAGACAATATGGTGGATGAATGCTATACCTTGCATGTCTTTGCTGGTGTGGGCAGGGTGGGTATGGCTGGGGTGGTGGTGGTGGTGGTGGTGGTTGTGTGTGGCCCACTGGGCAGCAGACTTGGGGGCTGGTGGTGATTGACAGGCTGGCTGGCTGGCGCTCCACTCACAGGGATGTTCTGGACCGATATCCCATGGGGGGTTATGTAGTGAATCTGGCCCGGCGTAGTCACGTTTACCAGGTCGTTTGTCTGCACCTCGATCTTATAGCCGGGGGGCAGGAACGTGTTGAAGCCCATAATGAGGTCTGGGTGGCCCTTGAAGAGCTGGGACACGCGGCTGATCACTCCGGGGGTGTCAATGCTGTGGTGAGAGAAGCACGGCCGTGCACGTGACAGCAGTCAGTAGATGTTGAGATGTACATTATGAGCAGTGGTGACACACCACACCCCACATTAGACTGATCTCCCCATGTTGAAACAATGTACTTATTGGGAGTTGCCTTGGATAATAATATCCACTCAAATTCTGTAAATATAAAACTCTTATCTCTGGAATGGGGAACAACATTTTACGTAAATATTGGCACAGACCTTTGGGATTTAAACTCTTTCATAATGTCTAGGAAGTCATTATAAACTTGAGGCTGGTTCCCAAATTGCAACTTCACTTGATCCAAATAAGACAAGGCATCTTCAACCTACAAGGAAACATTTGGAGAAATGGCTGTGTTGATAAAACAAGACGCACATATTATTTGGATTTATTTTGTCTCCTTCAAAATCAAGAGGTTTTCATTTAATTGGCAATACAATACACGGGCACACATAACATTTGTGACTCAATTTGTTATGGATAAATGCGCATGTTAAACCTTCAATCGTTGAAACTGCTGCTGTCCTTGGGCTGAAGCCATTGCTGTAGGGGGATGAATGTGACTTTGGACCACTGCTGGCCCCTGTGACTGAATTACTGGGCTGTGGGAGTGAGGCCCAACATGAGCTGCAGCACTATTATGCCCAAGCCCCCCTGAGCTTTGAGGCATTGTAGGCATCTACAGGAGAAAACATATGGACTGTATTCAGTACAACTGTGCATATATTTCAAGTATGAAGGCCCTTGGCTAAGAGGAGTAAATTAGACAGAAGTACAGGCACATTCCTCTTAAGTCAGTGGTAACAATACCTGTATTTTCAAATCTCTGCATCCAGTGGACAATACATACTCACAACCATAAACAAAGCGAGTTAGTGTATATTTTACAGTCAAGTGGCTAGATCAGCACAACGTTGAAATACACAAGTGCAATTAATAGCTTACCTGGTAACCTTGAGGGATGGAATACTGGATGCCAGCAGAGGGTTGCATGCTGTCTGCAACTGCCTCCAACACAGTAGGCACGGAGGCTAGGACACGATGCTGGTAGCTATCACCGATACCTGGAACCGGGAGACGCCTTGCTTGATGTTGCTGAGGTGCAAATATTTGTTCCTGGTCCTCCACACACCTCTTCATTGTATATGCATACTAAAAATGGCTGATAAGGAGACAAGCACAAATGGACATGTAACATTTAGACTATTCCATTAACATGATATTATGAGAATTGTCCTGAGTTTTACATTTTACTGTAATTAAACGTGTTCCATGTGTGAGCTAAATGGACAAACATTTTGAAAGGAAACACAATTACACTGGTGGTACCCCAAACACCTGTGTGTGAGTTTTTAAATTAGAGTGAGAAGACGGACACGTTGTAACAAGTACAGACTGTGTAGGCTGCCACCAGAAAATATGTATAATAGATATATTCTTGGCTTGCTTCGAAGTTTCCAGGGTAATTACACCGTAGAAATGCAATATGTGAATTCTAGGTCTCATGTTCTCCTAAATCCGAGTCATGCAACTGGTAAACAGCTCTACAGTAGGCTATGCGTACAACTGGTTCTTGTATAAAACCGTATAAACACTGTTGTGGATAACAATAGCCAGCCATCAGAGTGAAGCGTAACTTCAGTAACACCCCGCCCCCTACCCGTCTGTCGAAATAAACAGTACACCGACTGTTATATGCAAAAGCCATGCATTCGAACTTGCAACTAAATTACTATACCGGTACCATCGCGATTCGTAACCCCATTCGTTCTCTGTGAGTAACACCTGTACAAAAAGTAACGTCCGCTGACGTCGCCTGGTTTCGCCCCTGTCCGAAGTGCCAAATGGTTAGTCTATTGAACCCCAACAGAGAAGTGGCTTACGTTACTAACAGCATTATGAGCCGCTAACATATGACCAATAACACACATTGTCTCGTAAGAATCGCAGATAAAGAGCCCGACTCGAGTAGTAGACACCACAATACTGCATTCTCACAGATGACATTTACAGCTATCGCCGATGTGGTATACTGGAAGAGCCGTTTAGCTAACACTAGCTACAGTACAATATACGGTAGCGTTCCATTAAAACATGTGTACGATAATTGCCAGAGTTATGCTGCAGTTAAACATGGTTATGAGTGCTCTATTGTTAAAATATATATTATTCAGTGACAACAGTACTTTGGGAGATATGAAGATTTATATCCAACAAACTAAGCTCACGATTAATACGGTACGGTATATCAAACAGATTGTGGTAGCATTAGCGTCAAAGCTAACACTGCCGTAATCGTGATCACCGTCGTTGCATAGCCTCAGCAGGGAAAACTACGGTAGCTTGAATACGAACTTAGTTAAGTTATATAATCATTTGGCTATCATTCATATTTAATTGATTATTTAGCTCATTGTCAAGCTATATTATAGTGGAGGCAAATGTTGGCTTGCAAGTTTTATTTGATCGACAAGGTTATGTAGCTAAAAGCTTATGCTAGCTATCACTACTGTAGTTAACTTACCTCGCAGGACCGCGAGCAGCAATTTGCAACACCAAATAAACGAATTCCAGACCAATAAACTAATTCTGAAACCTTTTGACTACATCCGATCAGAAATGTAAATTTGAAGACTCAAACAGAAATGTCAAAAATGAATTGCCTGGACTAGCTTAGTCGCTAACAACAAAATCCGAAACGATGCTCCTTGAACAAAGGGGCGTGGTTTTGATGAAGGCGGGCTAGTCTCTTTACAATCTGAAATATGATTGGTCAATCATAAAATGGACTCCTTGATCTCGCCCTAAATCCGGATTTGCGCGTTTGTTCCTATAGTTTGTTCCATAGGTCTGGTTCTGGTAAAGAAAGCTAACAGTTTACGTCCGTAAATGGAAAATGTAGACGCAAGGTCACATCAAAAATATTTCCAAAACTTTACAAAGTAGCTATGGTTCTAAAAAGCATAGTTTATTCAGTAATAATAACCTGATATTTGCAACAAGGCAGTTTTATAACAGATTTTTATCTCAGTCAGTGGAAATTCAGATGCATGCATGTCATTGACTCATCTGATATTTAGATGCTTTGATGATAAATGTACACAATGCTTAGAATCAATCCCAACGTCATGTGAGTGGGAGATACCTCTTCTGGAGCTGAAGACATGAGAAGAAAAAACACGGGTAAATATATACTCTCACATTGCACCAATGGTATTTTTCACCAAAACCCCAGCCCAATCTGAACCGCAATTTGACAGTTTAAAAAATGGCTAATGTTTATAGTATGCAAGTCTCCTAAATCAAAGTACAGTATATTGATGTGTAATACATGCATGAAACAGTATGTAAAACATAATAAAATGTGAATGTGTTGTAACCTACAGCTCCTGTAGGTATGTTTTAATCTTACCATGAGAATTAGGAACAATGTGCCGAGTAGTGACTGCTGTTGTAGGTGTAGTGATGGCTGCTGTTGCAGATGGGGCAGCAGTGGTGACCACAAGACTAATGGCTTCTGAGCGGAGTACGTAGGAGCTACTATACACATAGTTTAACAAAGTGCTGTTGCTTTGGGTGGCATTACATTGATCTGGGCATTTCAGAGAGGAAAGAGTGGGGATGCAGAGGTACACAGTACACTCCACATACATCTGTAGTAGAACAAAAGAAACGTATTGATAAGTAGAACAGAAGGATTATACAAAGTGAACATTTGGGGCACTGCACATTACAATACACTTTACACAATTGAGGACTGTACCTTTTTAAAATTTGGAACAAATATTTATCTATGAGTTGCTCCGCTGTGTACATCAATCTCAGAACTCTCCATTCAAAACCACCTGAGACTCCAACAGAGAATCACCTGGCCAATCAGCATCCAGGTGGGTAGTTGGTGTGACCAATCACATGCCTGTGTTCATGAGTCCTCACGTGGTTATTGTTCTGATTGGTTGATGGCTAAATACAAATGACTTTGAATGGGGAGATTCCAGACTGATTTGAATATCTTGCCAAATCGCAAATCTTACAATAAGGATTGTTTTACCTGGCTAATTTGACATTCTTCTGAACTCTTATGTTCTGTATGACATCTTTATGATATATCTGTATGACAAAATGATCATGGATGACCAGGGAATATTCCCTTAATGGGGACCCACGCATGCTTTAGATGTTTCCAACACACCTGGGTTCTGGGTTGGCATCGTATTAGGCTCTACAGAAACTTCACTATGATTAATCAAGATCTCAAGAAATCAAGAGGGGACCCCAGGATTAGGATTGAGAAACGCTGATCTAAAACATGCATGCAGGGCAGTTTGAGTTTTTCCCCCAGTTGAATACCATTGCCATAGCTCTGAGTGTTTTCTCTTACTGGTTTTACTTGTAACGGCACAGTGGTGGCTATGAAAGAGTGGGACTGGTGTGTGACATACCTTTTGCGAATTTGTTTGAATGCTGCTCAAATCAAGTTGGTAGACCTTCGCATTTGATGTGGTAGTGATGACCTCTAATGTGCTACCAAGTCCCTGACACCTGATATGATATAGAGATTGTATGTTAACATATAGGATTGGAAGATGAAATGTAATAAAAATCTAATCTAAATATAAATACACACACACACACACACACACACACACACACACACAGGAGGATGAAGGATGAACTTCACAACATGTATGTGTATATGACAATAAAATCACCTTTACCTTAGGGATATACAGTACATTAATATGACACACTGACAGTTTACATTTGAACTGATGGATGATCACTGACCCCTGTAGCAAAAATGTCTGGGATACAGCAAAGTCTTGTGTATCTGACTCAGTACATTTTCCAATCATGAGTTCAGCATTTTGAACGCTGCAGTTTGACATCACGTAAAGATCCAACGTATCTATTTTTGAGCCTCTAGCTTGAGATATGGCATTATATGAATCCGCTGCCTGCCGCTTTAGTCTTGGAGCCATACGTTGAAGCTGGCGAAGGACAGGAACACGTGTTTCGTTGGCAAAGGGACCCTCTCCGGGAAAGTGGAACTCCAGCCAAAAAGCTACATCTCCAAACATACTTTTATCTGTGAGCATGGTGATATTGTACTGTGGTGCTTTGGTCTCTACTTTGGTGATACGACAGGCCAGAGGGAGGATGAGAGAGGGCTGCCGTGTTATCACTGTTTTGGACCGTAGAGATCGCAGGGTGTTGGTATAAATCAGCTCAGAACCAACGTGCTGGTGGAGGAGACAGATTGAGTAATTATTCACTTGAACTTCCTTTATATCTTAGGTAATGTATCAGCTTGTCACATAGGTCATTCAAATCTCAAAACTCAGGAAATAATACATTACAAGAAGGTGCAATAAAAAGGTACAAACAAGTCACTGGGGAGGTACCCTAAAATGAAGGGCACTAAAGTTATTGGTGTTTACTTTTAAATTATTTTTTTTAATAGCCTACTCTAGAGCCCTGCATTTCAGCTCGGGCTTCAGCGCAATTTTCATGTCAGAGTTTACACACGGGCTGGGTATTGGGTCTGTTTTAGGCCCCACCTCTTTTTTATATTTTAGACTTTCATGAATTAAAAGAAGCTATAAGAAGGTAATGATGGTAAAAGTTTTAAAGATGCTGCAATCAACACTATTGTCTACCACAACCACACACATGGCTGTGTAATGCGGAAGGGAAACATTTGAATGCCTACTACAGATGAATCTGATCGTTTTCACAAAGCAAACACACAAACGGAACATGCTACTGCATATACTGTATAGTTACTGTATGAAACATGTTGCATCCAAAACAGAACAAGCATCTTACCACTATCTTGGTTCCACAGCCTGTCAGGGGTATGACTGCAGTCAGGTGTGTGCTGTTAAAGGTCACAGTGCAGTTAGGGTGGTTGAGCTTCACTTCAGCCAGATTGATGTTCTGCAGGTTGTTAACCGGGAGTACTAGATTCATCTGTTTACTATCACACTTTAATACTGGTGGCAGAGAGACATGATCATGCACGACATTTAAAATACTCTTGTAGCCTATATTAGTCATTGACAACTTTGATGTAAGTAGGGTGCCTGGGTGCGTGTCTTACATTTCATACAAATAGCCCAAATACAGTTATGGTGTATGAAGTGATTGTAAACACATCACTAACAACATACTTGACTCAGACTTAAGAAAATATTTGTTTTAGCCACTGGTAGGTCACCATTAAACGGATAAAATTAGCAACCAAGCATGTTGCCATATTTCTAGGAGACAGCAGGAACTACAGAAAGGTCAGGTCCAGATGGAGGACATACTAATCTATTTAGTGTGTGTGTGTGTGTGTGTGTTATTAACCTGTTCCAGTGGGAAGGGCCTCAATTTTCCCTAGAAAGATACAAGACTAGTTATTAAAAAAAAGGTATGTCTTGTAAAATATGTAGGCATACCGATAAAGCATGTCCATTATATTAAAAACTCCTGTGAGTCCGTTTAAACTTGTCATATAATTGTGTGTATGATCTGATGTCATTACACAGTTTAGAGTATAATAATTTATTTGAAATTCTTACTTTGGTACAGCCATACACATCTGGGTTCTGATTGCAAACTGTAAAGACAATGTGAAACATGCAATCAGAAACATATAATGTGTGTGCATGTATATGTATGAGACCTAAGATGCACTGTACATGACTACCTACCTGTTGGTATTAGCAACAAAGCAGATAGGCAAGAGAGGAGCCAATGTATTTAAGCCACGAACCCAGGAAATTGTCATAGTTGTCGGGGATCCAGTTTTCACTCCAGACCTAAAAAGGTCAGGTGGCCCCACCACTGCAATCTCTAGGACACTATCAAGGAGAGAAACACATTATTATTATCCTTAGATATCCTATACCAAATATTAAAACTAAAGCAGTTGCCACTAGGCTTGTAGGGCATAACATATCCATACATGAAGCAAACACGTTGATGATATAACACCAGACTCTACTTTGTTGCTTCTGACTCAAGTGAAGATCAGATTACATTTAGGAACAATCATTGTGGAAACATTTAATTCACAAGTGAACATGTCAAAGTGTGAATTCATTCACACATTGAGATTAATTATTTAGTGTGCCACTGTAGTAATATACTTCTATATCATTTTAACAATACAATGTACAGGTGTACATGTTTGTGATTTTATGTAATAATAGGCAAAATGATGTGTGTGTATATAATTAATTGCTTATCAAGGCAAGCAATTATGGATCAGATGTCTAAAAAAAGTAGAAAGACTCTTGTGGGCACACCTCTCCAGAGCTGAGGTATAACTGACGGTCATGTCAACCTGCTCATAGGGTACTATGGGAATCAATGCATTGTCCTTGGGGGTTTGGCCAGTGGGAACAGGCTCTGTACTGCAGCTAGATGAGGCCTCCTCCACTAGAGGGTTGACAAACAGGATCACGAAGAGGAAAAAGAAAATGCATAAGCAGCAGCTGTGTCATGAAGCACTTCCCTTTGAATGCTTTTCTATTTGGGCACAATACATGTATAGTTTGTATTCTTCTTACTGGGTCAAGATAAATTGCTGACTCACCAGTGAGCGAGAGCTGAACAGGGATGGAGCTGAGTGGCTTGCCATCAACATTGTTCATTTTGGGCAGATGGACCTTATCTTCCACCATCAGAAAAATTGAGTATTGGCCCACTGATGCCTCTCCGGTGTATCTCAGTACACAATTTTCCTGTTTAGATTGACACACGTCACACACATTCAGTTAACAAGGCTGGCTGAGACTCAATATAGGCCTGTGGGAATAGTGTACCTTGTTAAATATTAGGCTACGTATGTGAAGGAATGATTTGATTGAATCAAAGTTTTCAGTTGAACTATTATATAACTCCAGTCTGAACTGTTAGAGGAAAGTTTCTCAATACCAATTGTTACTAGAGGCTGTGCACTGTCGTCCTATCCTGTAAATTTGATATTTTGAAACTTCATGCATATTAAACAGGAGCAAGGCTAACCTCATGGAGTTCTATAAAGGAATGCTGTGAGCAGTTTTGGCACTCTCCCTGGTCAGCTCTGGCAAAACGACAATGAACAATGTCTCTGTCCAGGTCTCTAACTGATAGATGGATGTGATGGGGACATTTTGCAAGGGCCCTATGCAAATAAAAATCGTTTAAAAAAAAAAAAGTATTACAAAGAAATTACAACGAAAATATGTTAAGTAAAAATAGACCTGCATGTAACAACCGTACAAAGCAGAGTGCTTGCACTGACTGATGCAATGCACATATAAAATTGAGAATCTTTGATAGTATACAAAATTTAGGACATACAAATGATCAATTTCTAAGACTTGTTCGTCTGGCTTACCTTAGTGGAGGTGGGAGGGCAACGTAAGGTGGTTGGTTAAGTCTGCCATTGTTAGCCCGTACCTTGGGCTCAGCCTTTATCTTTATATAAACATTCAAATTGGCCCTAGCAATTTTATGGAACAATAGATAAGTAAACTGTGGGAAAACATTAGAACCAATTCTAAAAATCACCAAGAAAAATATAAATAAAAATACCCAAAAAAACAAACGCGCTGTATCATCAACAATTAATGGTTAAGATGCAGATTAGAAAAGTATGTCAACAATGGGGTTTAATATACCTTTATACATTTTGTTCTTAATGCTTACACTATTCATTTATAATGTGGAAATGAGTTAGTGACCATCAGGGGATCTCACCCCAGATTGACAGTTGCGCTGTAATTACTGGCTACAGTCTTCTGCCATTGGCGAATGCACCAGCCACCGGTGGGTTTAGTGCCACTGAAAGGAAAGTAGCTTGGGTGAACAATGCAGTCTTCTCCAATGGCACAAACCTGAGACAAATCTGGGCAAGGATTAGGTACAGCCACAATAAAATGTGCCCTAACCTGAAAAAGAAATAGACAAATTAAACAATTTCTCATTAAACAGCACTAAAATTTAACATCACTTGCCATTTGCAGTCATGTATCAACATGAATGCTTTCCCAGTTAGTTACACTGTGCACTAGGAAGTGTCTACGGCAGATCAACTCCAACTAGTCCAAATATAAAAGGAAATATTTCTTACCGTATGCCCACCACTGCTGTCTAGGGGAACAACATGGACCACTGTTCCTAGAGAAGAAGCTTTACAGGTGTATCCCAACCATAACAGAGTTAGGCCCTGCAGGATTCTGTCCAACATCTCTGCCTCACCCTTGAATTCTATGGGAACACAGTGTAGCTTAGTCAATGCTAAAACTGCAGGGAACTTCATTTTAGATAGTGTATTCAAGATAACAAATTAGAATTTAACAACTCGAGTGATATTTATAAATTGTACATTGACTTTCAGTATGAAGTGAAAGTCCCATATGCTGAAACAATGTATCTGCTCACATTGGATCACCAAATAAGTGATGATACAAGTCTTTGAAATGTTTGCATCAAATGTAACAATGTAAAAACACATGTTTTGTTCTTCAGCTCATTATTCAGGCCAGGGTATATTAATTTTGTTTCAATCTCAATTGGTTTGAGTACCAAAATAGTTAGGTCATAAAATCCAACAAGCTGCCAGTATTTGACCATTTTGTTACACTGAAGGTTAAATATATAACATTGTCAATCCATTGTTTGGCCAGGATAATATTAAAGTGTAGGAAAGTCTTTTTTGTTCATTGAGTATCTTTATGGACTTCATATTGTATGAAGTCCATTATGCCAAAATAATTATTTTAAACTACAAGAACACTAATGCATTTACTGTAGAATGACAAGTGAATGCCATCTAGATTGTTTAAATTTGTCACTCAAGTTATTAAACTTTTAAATGCCTTTATAGCAGATGTTTACATCATAGATTAAAGCCTGGGAGTTCGTCCACCTGTCAAGTTTGTGATATATATAAAATACATCTTACCAAGGGTCCCTTGATCCTGTCCTCCAAAAAATAGTGAGCTTTAGTGTCTTGAGTATTGTCAATTATAGGAAACTTAGAGAGATGTGAAGTTTCCTTCCCGATAACTAATACATAAGAGCAGACCCGGAATGTTGGCAAACAGGCTACACCAGACACCGAATGCATGGTGAAGTGAGATGTGGATTAGACCGTAGAAGGTGCAAAAAACACATTCTAGTAACGCTGTACGTACACACACTACACTGACTGCTGGAGGAGTGGAATCTGTAGTTCTGAATGTTGAACTCATAAAGGTTGGACATGAGTTCAGAGCTGCTCTGATCCTTCATTAACAAATAACCATTGCACCTTAAATGGTCACTGACTGCTGTTTAATCCAAGTGCCCAAATTCATGAACATCCATTTAGAAGTAAAAAAAATAAAAAAACACAACACATCATAAACCACACTTAAAGCTTTTATTTAGAAAGACAAGACAATTTGAGCAATATTTCCACCCTTACAGTAGTTTGTGGTCAATACATTTTAAAAAGTATTTTGGTCTGTAAACCATCTATGGAAAGGCATAAACACTGGCCCAGTGACTGAGCAGAGTCTGAGTAAGACTTTTCTACTTTTGCTAGGACCAACTCACTAGATAAGACAAGATATGGTCAGAATGATAAGCAATAATCTAGGTGCAACATCTGTATAACTGGAACAAATGGCCCACTGGTCCCTGGAGTCCTTTATTAGGTAGATGTGTATAGCAAAACCGTCTCCGGGCACCCTTCATCTTCAGGCAGTGTGGTAGGTGACCTAGTCATTATTGCCCATTCTTAACACTAAGCATTTTCTCCTGTGGGTGGGAAACAAAAGCATATTGTCAGCAACTACAGTTACACAAATGCTCATATCTAGACAGAAAAGTCTCTAGATATGACATGTAAACAAGTGCTGATTTGGATTACTGACATTAAGTCAGTGCAGGTAAAGCAACAAGCATGCAAAGCGAGGCATGCCTTTTGATGCATTAAATCATACTTTGATCATAGTCTCTAGCTTGATGGCATCAGCAGCAAACTTGCGGATGCCGTCAGACAGCTTCTCCACAGCCATGCGGTCCTCATTGTGCTCCCAACGGAAGGTCTTCTCATCCATGTGAATCTTCTCCAGGTCACATGCCTTTGCTTCAGAGATAAGCAGGAAGCAGAAACAAGACAGTCACTTACAACTGTCTGTTAAGAAGCTACAATTAAACAAAATAGGAGCAGCAAATACCATTTTACATTAAATACCTTTTGTGCCGTAATATATAATGTACTTGTGGCACATTTTCTGCCATTATAAATTAACAAAGCCAGTCGTAGCAGACCAAGTATAGGTCACTTGTATATACATACACACACACACGGAAATGAGGATTCCATTCCTGCATTTAAAAACAATAACTACAAGTTATGTCCCCGCTATGGAATTCATCAGTAGTCCACATCCAGATATCATTATCCCCTCTGCCAAACGCAGTCGTTCAATGTACATAAATACTAGCCTACTAAAATATTACAGCACCAAATCTAATGGCAGTTGTAAGTCGTTTTGGATAATACTAATCTAAAAAGGCAACTGCACAGACTGTGCACAACAAACACCATAGTTCTAAAGTTGGCAGTAGTTGATTGCAGTCTTTAGGATTGTCAGAACACCAACTGCTTGTCCAAATTTCCCAGACCATAGGTCTTCAACAAGGGGTTCGGGATCCCTAGAGGGTCCTCAGAGGTACTGCAGGGGGTCCTCCAAATTATTTTATCCCAAAATGATTTCCCCAGAAAAATTCAATCATTCAAAAATCATCTAAAAAGCCAAGAGAGCTAGAGCTCTCACATTAGACAAAGATGCTCACCTTTCTGTGCATTGAGCATTTCAGTGATTGTGCTATGGTCCTTGCTGAGCTCTGCTAGCAGACCAGGAGAGATGGTGAGCAAGTCACAGCCTGCCAAGGCCTTGACCTCCCCAGTGTTTCTGAAGGAGGCACCCATCACCACTGTTCCGTAGCCAAACTTCTTGTAGTAGTGGTAGATCTTCGTCACGCTCACCACACCTTGGCATGGAGGGTGGGTGGGGTGGTGGGAGGTGGGGAAGGGTGCGCAGGGCACAAAAAGATGTAACTTTGTTATGCAATTTTGGCTACAAGTGGAAGATAACACTTCTTGTGTTCCTTGTCCAATAATGGAAATCAATTGAGGGTGTTGCAATTTGTAAAAGTATGCTACTGTATAACATCATGCCCTGGTTATAGTCTGTGACATGTCCAGTTTACCTGCTTCTTAAGAGTACAGACACAACAGGTTTACTTAGAAAAATAAACCCAGCCAAATATATATTTAGCTAGCTCTCATGGCAACTTTAAGTCACTTGTAATGCCCTGACATTGGAAGAATTCCTTCAACTCTTCACAACCATTACCTGGGTCCTCGTGTGGCTCAAAACTCTTGCGGTCTGTATTCTCCTTGTACCAGTCGAAGATGCGTCCCACAAATGGAGATATAAGGGTAACTTTGGCTTCTGCACAGGCCACAGCCTGGGCAAAGGAGAACAGGAGGGTCATGTTGCAGTGAACACCATGCTTCTCCTCTAGCACCCTGTGAAGACAAAAGCCACATTAATATACTGTACAATAGACACATTACCCCAATATGCACGAACACATTTGATCTGAAACACAGCAATGATTGTTGTTACTTAACATTTTATAAGTCTTGGTGATTCTCTATTACACCTAAATTATTTGCAGTTGGTCTCAATTGGCCATGATATCATTGCTGTTTCACTGCATGATAAACTATGCCAACTTAAGTCATACTGGGAGTGCAGGTATAAAACAACCACACAACAATACTGCATATAACTAATCTTTTGGTGCCATTTTGATGGGGTAAAGACAGATAACTCAATTTTCCTCAAATATATATTGGGTCCTACAGTGTGTAAAGGAATAAGTGTATATTGTCTAGCAGTCTAGACTGGTCAGACAAGTAACTGAAACTTGAAAGTATGTATTCCTTTTAAGCACGCTTAAAAAAAAAAATTACAAATTAAAAGAAATGCTTTTATACAAAATATTTAAAGTATATATATATTTAGGCTTAAGCAGATGCTTACTTGCCAGCCTGAATGCCTTCCCATGTTGAAGACAGCTTGATGAGAACACGATCCTTGCCAATGCCAGCTTCTTCATACAGAGCAATTATTCTCAAGGCCCTGGCAATCATTTCATCTTTATCAAACGATAACCTGTTGTATGAGTGGAAGAAATTAACAAAACAACTCCTTTAAATGGCTGAGAACCTACAATATTTTCTATTGGCATCTTTCATAACAAAACCTTGCTGTTGGTCTACATTGTAGTTTCAATGTGTAGTTTAGTCTTAAACAAAAGTCATGTTAATGTTTGTGCACTTTAAATGCATTTTGCCTTAAATAAGCTCACGTTACTTTTTAGTAGTCAGTAGTTACCCATAAAGCCAATAAACTGACATCCCAACAATTGCATGCCGGCCTAACACAAAAGGGACAGCATGACAGGTTTGTTTTCTCTACTGTACCTTGCATCCACCTCAGTAGAGACCCTGCCTGGGATCTTCTTTAGAATCTCCAGGCCAAAACTCACAAACAACTTATCCATGGTGTTGGTAACCTGCTCCTCTTCCGTTCTGAGAAGAAAGGAACATCCATGAGCCATGGGATAGTGCTGCACCCAATACTACGGGCTTTACAAACACGTAAATAGTGCTAGCATGGGGTCTGATGGTATTGTAGTCCATGACTTGATACTGTACAAAGTGAGCTTGTGTGCATCAAGTTCAATGCAAGGCAGGACATACCCGCCTTTGGCGACACCGTGTTTAATGGCTTGTTCCACAAGGTGCTGATAGGCTGGCATCTTTGCTGCAGCCAGGATAAGGGATGGGTTGGTAGTGGCATCTTGTGGCTTGTATTCTTCAATAGCTGGAAGTTAGTTGAGAAAACAAAGTCATGCACACGTCAGTCAGTTTGGCACAAGACGATCACATTCATGATTAACCAAATTCACAGGTCTAGCCCAAATTCATATTTTAAACTGTTCAAAATACCCACAGTATGTAAAAACATGGGACATTTACTGGAACAACAAATCATGGTTGAAGACTTGAAAATCTGTAAAAAATATTGAGCTGAATCATATTTTAGGAAAAAAGTATAAATGCTTAAATCATCATAAAACACTGCCGATGCGATTTTGGACAAATTTCAGTGCTACATTTTTTGGGGTTACTGTATTTTTGTCGAGGAAAGATTTAATTATTAAGGAGGAGCCTCGCATGCAGATTCAGCCCAGTGAATACTACTGCATGCTAGTAATATGAAATGCGTGACCTCTGCAGGACAATATAAAGAAGTCCAGACCATTTCCTGCCCATCCACTAATGTGGCACAATTAGAGTATACATACAATAATGTTAAATTTACAATATAACTGTATAAGTACAAGTTGTGGTCATGGTATTATAACACCATAATATACCAAGAACCTGCCCCAGAAACCTCAGTCGAAACAAAAGAGCTACCAGAGCAAGGAAACAGGCTGACAGACATGTTCTGTGAGTGCAAGAGTTGTCACACTCCCGCCACGCAGCCTTAACTTTGTTTAAGTCTGTTGGGGGGAAATTTCCCAACCTACTTATGCTGGTGAAATGCATCTTAATAGTTTAAGGGTTAAAAACAGGTGATGGGCAGCTATCCTCCTCAGTCCTGTGACTATTAGAAGGAAAGCCATTTCAACATGGCTATTATCATTCATAATGGAATGACATTTGGTAGTTCAATTCTAGTTTTAAAATCATGCTATGGAAGACAATTTGGACTTGATATTGCATGCATAATAAGATCACCTCAGGACCAAGAGTATAGGTCTTTTGTGATTAGTTTCATAGTAGCCTATAGGCATCAATATGGAAATTAGCTTATAAAGAAATCATTAAAAGAGAAATGCTACTGTAGTCTACATTTCAACTCCGCAGTAGGTCATGGCACAGTAGCATTTCACAAGAAACACCCTAGATGTGCCAGGTTATGACCTGGTCTTAAAGTGTAACTGCATCCTAAAATGTGTTTTTTGAGAATAGGATTGATCTGTGATGAGCCACTGGTGTTAATATTGACAAACGTCCTGATTTTATGGCCTAAAAACAGAAATACACATCATATCCATTAAAACTCACCCCAGGACGCAATATTACAAATCCTAGTATGTCCACGACATGACCCGCCGTACTCTGCCTCTGATTGGATAGATTACTACATGAGTCACTCACTATTCCATTTGTTTATTGCAGTTAAATATTGTACCAGTGGGAAGACATTTGTTTGAATCTCATTCAGAATCCAAAATCCAGATAATTTATGAATTTGTGTGCGTCTGTCATATAGCCTAAATGATGAAAAAAAGTAACTTCTTACATTCTGTCTGTCTAGTTAGCTTAATACGATAAGTGTTGCGCTTGTAATAGTGCTTGACCGTTCGAATTCCAGCTTTTACAAAGTGTTTGTTTTAATAGATTTGTTTCAGTGGGCTGACTTATTAGGGGTAGGGAAAAAAAATACTGCATAGTATCCCAATATTTCCCATGGAAATACTGTATTCATACATGGACGCCAAGTATAAAAAACATTTTCTCATTATATAAATTGCACATGCAAATTAAAATATATGTTCATGACAGTTAGCTTGACGATCACATTTTGCAGCAATCCAATTTATGAGAGATGAACAAACCGATGTTGACAGATTTCCTTTGAGGACATCATTTGAAGTATCGCAATAATATCGTATTTTGGCAAAAAGTATTGTGATAATATGGTAGTGTGGGGCCTCTGGTGATTCCCAACCCTATGACCTATGCAGGCAATTACATTCTAGGCTACATGCAGACAGCCATTTGGTAACAAATAACAGAATATCAAATCTTGCTCAATATGGTGCACGTGAGCATAGACTGAGTTAGATTAGCCTACTCATCTAATTAAGCGTAGTGATTACATTTATGCCTACTAGGAAACATCCAATAGTCAGCTGCAGCCATGGATTGTTGGCTACAGACAGCGAACATTTCTATCTTTATTTATTGCCATTTGTGTTTCACATATTGGTGTAATTAAGTAATTTGTACACACATACATTAGAGCTAGAGAACATTATTCATTGTTGTAGCATTGCTGTGTTGTTCTCTACTGGGGTTCTACACAGAGCACTCAGCGACAGACAGTGCTTCTGGTGTACTGTATCCTTCCAAGCCAAGCAGAGGCAGAGTATAGGCGGTTCATGTCGCGGACATACTAGGATTCGTAATATGATCGCCCCCAGGACCTGGCTGGTTCTCTTCTGTACACTATACATCATCAAATATGAACATTAATGTGGGTTAACCCTCTCAGCGCAGCCCCCTCCACTCATTCAGCTCCTTGAAGCATTTTTCAAAGTTGTAGTAGGTAGAGTCAGGCTCAGAGCTGGGGTGCAGTTACACTTCAAGCGTCAGAAAGCCCATTTCCACTAGCAATTTGTTTTATCAAAGCGTTAGTTTCAAGCTTTGCTAGAGTGTAACTGGTCTAGATAGACTGCAGTAATGTTATTATCAGAAGCACATCTGTTTTTATGTACAGTAATATGTATGTCATTGATTGTTTTGTAAAGGCATCCTGAAATAAAATGTATTATCATCTTTTTACTCAAGACAATAAGTAGTTTAACCAGGCAAACCTTGTCAATTTACTAAACATTTCATATTTAAGAAAGAAAACGCATTCATTGCCTGTGCTTCATTGATCTGTGCAAGTTGCAACAGGTAGATTTGCTCAATTTGAAGAGTAAACATCACTGCACTTTGGCAATATCCTGACCTTTAGCCACAACTTCTGTTAAAGAAAGACAAGGTTGGAAAAGACTGCAAACCATTGCAACTTAACTTTAAGCAGGTGGGTAATGCAGGTTATTGTATGAAAACTGAAACAACAGAACTGCACAGAAAGAACGATTTGCTAAAGTTTATGCCGTCAATCTTGGAAACACTACACAGACTCAGTAAACATTTCTGTCTTGTCATCCTGACTTGCAGGGCAGTAATGTGGAAATATCCGTGTCCTAACACAAACCTACCACACGTTTCCTCATTAACAGCATCAAGTAAACTGAAATGTTTCAGACAGCATGCTTGCTTCACTGTCCATGTTATCCTTATATTCTTATTTTACAAGTATGTCGCTGTCTATAGCACATCCGATAGCAACCAGTGTTGCACGAGTTTGTGATTTTATTGCAGTCTCGAAATGTACTATTTCCTATGTTAATAATGAAACTGGCAATTTGAATAGCCTACAATGTAGCATATTTAGCATGAGTGGAATTACAGCCGGGTTAGACACCATAGTTTCAGTAAACACGTATTTATACCGAATTCACGTATAAGGAATGGCACATTGGCAGTCAAATATGTACAGAAAAAGCCAATATATCGGTATTCAATTTGTTGATGAGGTTCACTGACATGGCGGACATAAGGTTAACTCGATGAATGATCTAGTAAACTATCAAAAGTCGCCATATTACCATTGAAATCTCCCGTATCTGCTACAACCACTGTGTATTTCTTCAGCTGGCCCAGTGCAGACTCCATTTTTTGTCGTTTATCTGGTGACACACTACACATGATGAGGGGGAACAGAGTCGCTTTTATACACAGTAAACACGTGAGCACAGATAGAACGTCAGCCAAACGAATGCACTGGGGGAGACTGCACAAGCGTAAACTACGGAAGCCCAAGTACAAAACGCGATACGCGTAATGAAAATCTGTACAGTATGAGTGTAAAAGCAGTGCGTAATTATACTGACTAAACTTCAGAAGGTTATGGGACACTCAAGAGAGTCAATACATAAGAGCACAACAATCTTTCACAATGGAGATATTTATTTAAAATGATGCGGTTATTAATCTGTGATCGAATGTTTATTTACCCCTTACTGTAAACTGAATAATTGTACAATTGTCTCAAAATGGGTTCTCTCATCAAAACAATAATAATAATAATAATAATAATACATACATACATACATACATGATACATTGGGGTTCCTTGACATAAAGGTATTCAAATAGTACAACATAAATCTATAATCACTAGTAAGAATGGCAATTATTAGGGTAAGCGTACATCCTACATCATTTGCGTCTTGGAATTTATCAAGTCATATTTCTATTTTCTCCACTAGACGTCGCCAAATCCATGTTTGTCAGGTCAGCACATGTCATGGAGTTACAAAAACGAGAGGATGAAGAAAAGGCACCGCAGCGTTTGGAGTACAGGCAACTTGTGTAGTTTGAATGCTCAGAGGCAAAGCAGACGACGACGAGGGTTGTGGATTAAGGATACATTCGTATGGTAAATCATTCAAATTTATTGCTTTTTCATTGTAGGAACTTTTGTTGTTTATGCTATTGACATCGCTACACACATCAAAATACAACATGGTTTAAAAATGCACAAGGAAGAATACTAAGTAGGCAATATATAATCTGCTCTTTTTATAAACGGTAAACTAATGTTTAACTATATATATTATATATATATACATAC
>JAODUH010039338.1:0-20897 GCA_027564835.1 Typhlichthys subterraneus | reverse complement strand
GATCTAGAGAGAGAGAGAGAGAGAGAGAGGGAGAGAGAGAGAGAGGGAGAGAGAGGGAGAGAGAGAGAGGGAGAGGGGCAGGATGTTTGTTCAACAGCCATGTTGTTCATGCCAGTATAGGTGACAGTCCTCCAAACCATGCTAGCGTGATTTAGCTGGCTGTTCTCACATGAGCTTACATCACAGACATATTGACCCGGTGTTGATCTCTGCACTGTGAACCCTCCCCTCCAGACCCACGTGCAAACACATTTCTTTGTGAAAACAAGCAAAAGCAAGCAAGTGGTCGATAATATTTCAGTTAATTCTAGCCTAAAGGCACACGCCATGTACCACCTCAGATCTTATTCAGCCTCGGGTGTTTCGCTGAGGCCCTGAATATAATACTTGGCAGCTATATATACTGTAGCTGGGTGTATTTTTCAGACAATCTCCCCTGGACTGACTTAATGGGTTCATGCTCGGTAAATAGAGGTCATCTTCTGCTGCCGTTTAGAGACAGGGAACATTACAGTTGAGAACGGGACTTAGCGATCCTAATGTTACATTTTAGCAGCAATTTGGAGATATTTACCCCCTCAAACCCATGCCCCTGGAGTGGCACTCAAAGAGCCCCTTGAGACTACGAATTTAGAACAGATCTTCATCTTTGTGCATTTCTGTGTAATGTGCGTGTGTGTGTACGCATGTGCGTGCGTGTGCATGCGTGCGTGTGTGTGTGTGTGTGCATGTGCGCGTGTGAGTGTGCGTGTGTGTGTGTGCGTGTGTGTGTGTGTGTGTGCACTATCTGTGTAGAATGGCTGCCTTCTAGGCTGATTGGATTCACAGGTAGTGCAGCAAAGCTTGAGCTCCATCAAACTCTCTCCCTCGTAATTAACAGCTCTTTAAAATCCCCTGATGGGTTTTGTGGACAGTGGAGAGGAGGAGGTGTATGTGTGTGTGTGTGTGTGTGTGTGTGTGTGTGTGTGTGTGTGCGGAATTAATTTCCCATTTTTGGAAAGCATTTTTGGATAGAAATTTGTCCTTGAAAAAAACAATATAATTTTAGATGGGGAGAAGAAATGGCCCAATGTTGCTCAGTAATGAAGCAGAATAATACAAGAAGCCACTAATGCATTTATGCATCTCTTTATGCATTTATGTATGCAGTCATTGACTGCATCAACATTCCAACTGCCCCTTGTGTCCTAAGTGGTCTCGTTAGTAGACAGCGTGCACCTCACATACACACTGGTAAAGCATACGATTGGTTGATTCAATCCGACCATACCTTGTTTCCTACTGTCCAATACACATCATGGCTGAATGAAAAGCAAACCCCCCCCCACTACACACACACACACACACACACACACACACAAAACAACATAATTCCAACGATTGATACTGACTTTCCCCGGATCGCCACGGCAACACTTCCCATCAGATGCGCTTCGACTTCCTCTTTAAGTGCAGCGCCGGCCTCTCTTGTGCAACGGCTTTGTCTGTATTGTGTCAGGTGATCCAGATCAAATGTCCCGTGTACTGCGCCGACCATCACACCAGACAATGGGCCTCCTGCTTGCTGTAGGCAGGCGGGGAGAACGCTGGCTCCCCAGGATGCATTCATTTCCCTTTTCAGGGGTTAATCCTTGGTCCCAGGAGAGGCACACAGGAGGCTAATGAATACAGAATGGGAAATGTGAGTCTGCCAGGCGAGTATGTGTGACGCCACCAGAAGAGAGCCCCATCTTTATACAAACGCAACATGGCTCGTGTTGTTACGGTGACGCACAAACCACAACCTGCGCTGAGCAATATTACCCGGCTATTGTAAAAAACAGGTTGACAAGTTACAAATGGGGAAAGGGAATCGCTGCGACAGGCAGACACAACAAAAACACTCAATCGGGAGTTAGATAAGTCTTATTATGAAATAGTGTGATTACGGAACTACTATGGCCTACTTTCCTGCTTGTGCGTGTGCGTGTGTTTTGGTGGGGTGGTGGGAGAGGGGGTCTTACGTATTTGTGCCAATAAAGTATGCAGCCTTAGAAGCTCATTATATTACATACATAGAGGTGCAAAGAGTTCAAAAGATTGTTTTCTGTCAAAATAGTTTTGAATTTTATTTTACACTTTCAGAATAATTACCTTTGAAATGTTCATAATAATTATAAATGTAAATATAAATATAATATATATAGAACAAAGTTTAATACATTTGTGCGTTATAATTTATATTCATAATTTGATAACACTGTATGTATTCACATCGCTAAATTGCCTGTAAAAACGTGTAATTTGATACCTACAACATGTAGTGTATTTGTTTATTTTTGACACTTTACAAACACACGATTGGCTAACACGCATCTATAACATGATGCTATTAGTAAGCTGTCAGAAACAGGAAAGGGCTTTGATTCTGTTAAGTGGAGGCCAGCCCCTCTACAACTACCTGTTCAGCCTGCAGTCTGCAATCAGCCTCCATCAGCCCTGGATATAAATACCCCCCATTACACAGGGTCAGCCAAGGCAGGGATCAAAGCCAGGTTGATGCAATGGTCTCCCTGGCACACACTCACACACACACACACACACACACACGCACATGCACACATGCGCACAAACACACACGCACACAACAAATGCAATAAGCTTCATGACACCAACTGGCAATCACTAACAAATATTCTCAGAATAGAAGTGCTAAAAACCAACAGTATATAGATTCAGTGTAAAAGAAAGACCTTGGTAATGCTTTCAGGGCTGTGCGTGTGTGTGTGTGTGTGTGTGCGTGCGCATGTGTGTGTGTTGTGTGTATGCATGTGCTGTGTTTTGTATGTGTGTAAAGGTGTTGTGTGTGCGTGTGTGCACATGCGTGTGTGTGTAAATGTGTTGTGTGCACGTGTGTTGTGTGTGCACGTGCGTGTGTGTGTAAACATGTGCGTGCGTGTGTTGTGTGTGCACGTGCGTGTGTTGTGTGTGTAAACTTAGTTATGTGTGTAAACGTGTGTGTGTAAACGTGTTGTGTGCACGTGTGTTGTGTGTGCACGTGCGTGTGTGTGTAAACATGTGCGTACGTGTGTTGTGTGTGCACGTGCGTGTGTTGAGCGTGTAAAATTAGTTATGTATGTAAACGTGTGTGTAAACGCGTTGTGTGTGTAAACTTAGTTATGTGTGTAAACATGTTGTATGTGTGTGTGTGTTATGTGTGTAAACATATTGTGTGTGTGTAAACGTGTTGTGTGTGAGTGTGTCGTGTGTGTAAATGTGTTGTGTGTGCATGTGTTGTCTGTGTGTAAACTTAGTTGTGTGTGTAAACATGTTGTGTGTACACATGTGTGTGTTGCGTGTGTAAACGTGTTGTGCGTGTCAGTAGCAGGGCCAACTCAGATGGAGAGGCAGGACAGATATCCCCCCAACCCCCCACTTCAGATCGATAGCCTTCGCTCTACGGTTTTAATTAGCTCATCAGTGGAACATGGGCTTTTAAGCGTGGCTGGGAAGCACGGCTAAAACCTGCCGTCAATACCTATTAAAATGTCCGCCTCAGCTGGGCCTCTGCACACAGAAACATTAACTCCCAGCCATTGTCTTTTACAGCTTCGTAATCAGCGTAATGCTTTAATGAAAGGCTATGAATAGCTAGAAGGGTGGGCCGGGTTAAGCAGCAGCAGGTAGGGAAGGATGGTGCCTGCATCCCACGTTCCAATCAGAGAGAAATGAATACACACATACATGTTATGGCTTTAGAAAGTATAGACCACAATCAATGCAGCATGCAGGATAAATAATAGAAGTAATTAAGATTTGATTATGTATGAACCCAAAATATGCTGAATATCTGGTTTGGCAAATAAGGTATGATTATGAGACACATTGACTGACGAGTGATCAGTGCAGATTAATCCATTAGCAGTTGGCATTCGCACAGTGTCATCCACACCCAACAACAAATACAAACGTTTTTTAACAAAACCTTGCCACACAATGTGGCTTATAGAATACACAGAAAGATGTGGCAGAGAAACGCCCAGACTAGCCTGTTTGTGTGCTTGTCAAATGGTAAATAGGGTCATAGATTTAAAGTGACACATTGTCAAGACACAAACCTGGATTCAGCCACGGGTCAAAACTGATTTGGAAATATGTTTGCGCATACAGAATGTATGGCAGGGAATGAGTGTATGTGTGTGTGTGTGTGTGTACCTGATGCACAAAAACAAAGTCAGGAACTTCATATGTTTTCTTAGTGTGTCATAACAATCTCTTTGCATGTCTCCACTGACTGTATTTACATATGCATCTGAACTGTGTGTGTAATGTCTGTTTACCTTGTGCTTTGCTGGGGCTGGTGGCTGGCTGAGTTTTGGTGACGGAAACAGAATTCCTGTGGTTTGGTAGTCGTCACCCGTGGTAACGTGCAGCACTGGAGACGGCTCATCTTTTGTTTGCCATTGCCATTGTTTGTTGTCTGTTTGGAAACACAGAAATCACGTACTTCAGGCTAATTTTGTGAAGCCCTTCTTAATCAATTGCTCTCAAGTGCCAACAGTTAAATCAAATAATGACACCGTGCTAATCCATTAACAAAAATATATATCATTTTTTAAAGATATAAAGCAATAAAACATAACAATGTGTATGTGTGTGTGTGTGTGCGTGCGTGTGTGTGTGTGAGGGGGTAATATATCCTATCAAAATGTTTAAACCATTTATGTAAAGGTAGAAATGTAAATAAATGGTAAATGTAATATAAACATTATGTTTTCAGCTAGCTTATAAAACCTAGCAAGAACAGAACAAATACTGACCTTGAATGTCCTGTTTTATAGCCTATAAAGAGACAGCTACTTTCTATTTATTCCTTGTTTTACTCTATATATAAATCATGCCATATTAATGCTGTAGCCACTTTAGCCAATCAATAATCAAATTGATGCAGTTGTCAAGAATTATTTGAGGTGTAATTGTTCTGAGCCTCCCCTATACATGCTATGTGAGTTACTTATATATTGCATATTCACACCTAATATATCTCAATATTTTGAGATGTGTGTATTTGTAACCTGTATAAAGGTATAGGATCAGAATAATTTACTTAAAGCAGATCCATGTTTCCACGCAGTGGTGGGATTTGAAGACTATCCACATGAAATCTAACTGGTTGAAATGCCACTTAAAGATATGCAACTTGATGCAATGCAACCTTTGCAATAGTTGCATTTCCTCATTTCCTCTGTTTGAAGACTAAACATTGACTATCTCTGGGACTACTCCCACACAGCTACCTATGGCCTGTAATTTGGTTCTTAGTTTGGTTTACCTCCACTGATCATATGGTGCTCGGTATGACAAACGCAGGCCAACTGATGCAACCCAGCGCAACATGTTTAGTTTCGTGCAGAGTATTCCCAGTGCAGGCACACATACAGAATATATAGTCCACGCACGTGCACACCTTTTATCAGATCTACTGATAACATTATCATTTATTGTTGTTGTTATTATTATTACTACTACTACTACAATATTGGTACTATTATAGTTGTAATATAACATTTTCTTGTAATAAATTGTAATTGTAATTGTAATAAATATTAAGATATATTATTATCTTATTATATATAGCTATATACTGTATTATTTTGTCTAACAAAAGGGTAAACAAGAATGTAACATATTATTTATCATGGTGAATTACATATTTGATTTTAAAACATACTATAGCCTATAGGTTATACATTATGTTCTGTTTGAGCACTGAAACGGTGAATCACCTATTGGCATTGTTATACAGTATACTGAATGTATACTGTAAACTGTATTGTGATAAGATCCTGTTGTATATGGAATGAAGTTTCCATACAAACTGTATTGTGATAAATCCTATACGGAATGAAGCTTCCATACAAACTGTATTGTGATAAGATCCACCTGCCATCACACATGAGATCACCACACTATTTTTATTACTTCCTACTTTATGAGATGGGCTTTCTCCGTCTGAAGAATAATGAATATAATACATTTCCTCCCACAGGTGTATTACACACCAGAAAATAAACTAAGAAAGATAAAGTGCTTTTTCTAAAGCAACAAGCAGAGTAGACATGTGTTTGTGTGCATGCTTGTAGTTATACTGTATACAGTATATATACAGTATAAATGTATATACATGTATATATATACAGTATATATGTATATACATATATACTGTATACAGTATAAATGTATATTTACATTTATACTGTATATATATACAGTATATACATTTATACTGTATATATATACAGTATATCTGTATATACTGTACATATATACTGTACATGCATACTGTATATATACAGTATGCATATACAGTACAGTAACTGTCTGCATGTATAAGATGGGCATGTGCCCTGCATACTTGACATTTAAATGAATGTGTGCAAAGAATATGTTTGATATTACAGTAGGGAACGTTGTTCAGCTTGAGGCTAGCAGCAGGTTGTACAGAATACTGTACTTTACGCAGCAAAGCTTGTAATGCACCGTTCCCTGAGCTACTGTATGTTATAATAGGAACGTGGCGCATGTGTAACAAGGAAAGACCATTATCTAGTAAAACTAATAAAATAAAGTAGGTAAGACATAGGAGGGAGGGGAGAAGAGAGAGGGCATATGGGGTCAAAAGACACGGGTATCAGAGAGACAGCGAGACTCAAGTGCACCCCCATTTTAATAAAAAGGGGCTCTTCGCAGGGAACTGATTAGAAATATCATTTCCTGACGCCCGTCCTTTCAGCCTGTGAAATTTGCCGAGGGCAGCAGAAGACGAGGCACAATAACCAGGATGGTGAGACTATATGGACCCACGACAGTGATAGACAGCCTGGGATTGGACGGTCACACATACAGGAGCTGCATGCTCCAATCACGCGGGGACTTGTGACACAGTGATGCACTGTGTGCACTGTGTGCATCACTGTGTGCTTCACTAAACCTGGTGCGGGCTCGGCCTCTTTAATCTGATGCCACAGACCCTTTGATTTGCTTCCAGGAGCCTAATCTCCTCCTTCTTCAGCCTGTCATAAAACGTAAGCATAAATAAACCAACAGCTTTCAGAGTGTGTGCCCCCCACACACACACACACGCACACACACACACACACATGCACACACATACACACATGGCAACCTGCATAGAACCACTTGTTCTCCTAATATATTTAGGCCTCCTTGTCACTCCTTCTGGTTTTCAATGCTGTGTGACGAGAACATCGTTATTTATACATTTCTATGTTTACTGAATTATGCTAAACATATTTATTCCTGTATTTCCTGGACACCAACCATTGAAACCACCGTCAGTACGGCCTCAGTTATACGCAAATGTTTAGCTGTTGCTTCACTGCATAAAAAGCCTTTAATTAAAGGATGTATACAGTAATATTTATATAAACTGCATAGTACTGTAAGTGGCAGGTATCAAGCCTACTGTCATTTTATATGTGTAATGTTATTTACTGTAAATTATGTTTGATGTAGGATTATAGCTCCTACGCCAATTTGAATTTAGCTAAATATATTTTTATAATTCTGTATTGTAATCATTTGATGACAATATGAGTAAATACAATATTCAATTGCAATGGTTCAATTCTTGTGCAACCTGTTTGCTTTGATTAGATTTCACAGTCCCAGTCAGTATCAGGAAGCTTGCATAACACCTTGCCAAATATGCCATTTATGTAGTTCAGTATTTCAGTTTGAAATAGAGTTATTCTATGTATTCACATGTCTAATAATGACATCATATTTGACATTTAACACAGTGTAAGCTCCGCTAGTGTGACATGCCATTCGTACACCTTTGTGCGGTGATGTGTGTAAATGCTCATGTCTGTGTGTGATTACATGATTACATGATTACCACGAGGGCAAATGGCCGTTTCTGAGTCACACAGTCAGACCATCATGAGGAAGGCAGTGGCCTGTAAAGTGGGGAGGTAATAAATAGCCTGATCCCACTGTGAACAGCATGCAGACACTAACAACTCCCCCCCCCTCAGTCCCTGTGACCAATCAGACATCTGCTGATCATGCTGATCATGCTGATGTCATCAGGAGATGATAACCAGCCTTATAGGGCACCAGACCTGGCATCCCACATCTGTGTGGGAGAGGGGAAGGTGTAGTTTGCACCGTACACAGCAGAGTTCCTGTAAGGGGGTCTGAATACTGTGTCAGCCCCAAAGCTGTAGCAAGGGGAACGGTTCGCTGCAGCTACAGACGGCAAACCTGGGGCAGAGCCAAGATACTGAGCTTGACCTGGATCCACTAGAGATGGATGATGTAAATACTGTATGTGTGCGTGTAGCTTTAGTGGGCTACTTGCATAGCAGCTCAGTAACTCCTGAAAATAATTGTGTTTAACTACATATGTGCATTTTAACTTTGAGTGTTTTCACATTTTATACATCTATCTATCTATCTATCTATCTATCTATCTATCTATCTATCTATCTATCTATCTATCTATCTATCTATCATACAGCTGAGTTAGCAGTATATGGTTGTGTACATTATTCTGTACACATCAGTCACTGTATATTGAGCTCTAGCACCTAGCTTTGCACACTGACTTTCTTAATCTTCTGAATGTGCAGTAAGCACGCACGCACGCACACACACACGCACACACACACACAGTCATCACGTATGCCTATTAGAACAGGCGCACGCACACACACACAGACATTCAAACCACAAACTCACACCACATTACCACAGCTTTCGCCATAATTCTGCTTCTCAAAGGTCCTTGGTGGGTTTGTAAATCCTGTAAATCCATCTAAGAGCGTACAGCGCGCGGCGTGCACATAGCACGTGTGCACGTGTGCGCGTGTGTGAGTGTGTGGGGCTGCACGTTAGCATGATGTACTGAAAGCCGCTGAAATGAGAGAACAAATGTGAGGAATTGAGTTACACTGGGCACGCCGGCTCCCTTCCACGCGGCCCACTTGAACCATCCCCATTATAGGATCTATTTAAGGAGCTAACAGGCGTCAATCTTCCCATTTAGACGGCGGCGGCGGCGGCGGTGGGTGGACTATTAAGAGGCTGCTGGAGCTCTTCTATTGTCTCACTCTTTCACTCATCCCTCTTTTCTTTTCATCCGCTGTGTCCAAGTCCTCTTGTCAACAAGTGTGTGTGTGTGTGGCCATATCAAATTGTCTGCTATAGCATCTAAGCATCCAATTCATGCCGACATCCACCTCAGCCTTGTCCTGCAGGTGTGTGCGTGTGGGAGGGTGGACTAGTAACCTAAGAAGCAGAGGTGTGTGCGTGTGTGTGCGTGTGCGCTGCAGACTGCGGGCAGAATCTCCAGCTCCCTGTGATGCAAGTCAGATTGACCATGCGTGCATCAACCCACAGGCCTCACATGAATATCTAACGTGCACGCACACTCGTGCACACACGCACACACACACACACATTAGCTGGATAGCATGCAGGCCACATCATCTCAATGCACATTTCACCCCACACATTTCTTCTCACATGTGTAACCAAAACAAGTAAAGCAAGACACACACTAAAAATACAGATTTAGCCCATCAATCAATCTTGTTAGTTTCAAAAGCAAATGTTGTACATTGTATTAACCCTTTGCTATGTGTCCTATATGGCTAAACAAACAAGCCATTGTTTTATGCTTTATAGTGCTCTCAAGCTAAATAAATAAAATAATGAGTGTACAGTAATGAACATTGGTTACAATGCAGTCAGTGTTTGTCTTATCTTTCTCTGCTTCCGTCAGCATTTCTTTCCATAAACACAGTGTTACTGGCCCAGACATTGTTGGGCTGACTTGACACTGCACACTCCACCAAGAGAGAAAATGCAGGGGAATAGTTTAGATCTCACACATTGTGCATTGTGTGGGTCTGAAAAAACAAACAAACACGATAATATAGGCCTATTGTACGATATTTTGTTCCTTGCACAAGCAGCAAAACAACACAATTCGTACATTCGTAAATTCCCTAAATGTACTGTATATAAAACAATTTGCTGAACTGTCAAATTTAGATTCTATTAGCACTATATCTTGTTTGTTATAAAGATACGGGAATAGACTCAGCAGCAAGCTATATATGTTCAGAGCCTGTGGTTTAACCTATAATATGTTATGCATCAATATTAGAAGGGCAATCTCTTATATTAACTTACACCTTCCAGTTTCAATCATTAAATGTAATCACGTAATCATTGCTGTTATTGTGGCTGTGGCATAAACTGCTGAAAGAGCAGAATAGACTTGACTTGATCCACGCTTGCTCAAGGTGAGGTGAGGGGAGTGTGTGCGTGGTGGGAGATGGAGATGGAGAGAGAATGTGAGTAGGCCAGTAGGCCTACATTGTATGTGTGTGGGTGTAAAACAAAATGGAGTCCAAAAGGAAATTATGAGGTTTTAGTTTCATGCAACCACAGGAAAGCCAAGCAATATAACGTTTCTGTTTGTTTAAGGCTTTGCCTAATATTTAATCACCCTCAATTTCATTCAATGAAAACGGTTGCTATAGATTTATCAGAGGAAAACACATTTTTTCACATTATCTTTTATTTTCTTAACAATCTTTTCTGGCACTAGCCTGTATTGAAATCCTGTCAAACATAATAATCTGGTGAGTAAAACAATGCTTTTTGCTTGCCAGAGAAATCATAAATTTTTCTAAAAGTTTTATAAATCCTAGACTTGGCTATTGTTTCACACACCTGCAAGTTCAATTTCCTCAAATATTTTATTTATATAAAATTTTAGCTGCATATCTTATTGGGCACTGTTTTTAAATAGACTGAATGATTTATTAGACAAAAGGAATTTTTTGTAATAAACTGCTTGAGAGCGACATTATTAAAACAAACACACACACACACACACACACACACCTACATTACTTTATGGCTGTACATTTCACACACAAAACACAAAGAAACCAACACACAGTCAATTAGAAACACGCTATGTTACAGTAATATAATTTAATTTGACCCAACTACTTGAACGTACAAAGTCTATCAATTCTATAATAACTTCCTTGCAGTTTGCTGCCAAATTAAGATATTCCTTTAATCCACAAAACTAAAGCCAAGTTAAAATAAATAAAATTAAAAAATTAAAATTGAATCAAAGCATGTTGTTTAACTTTCCTTATAGGTCATATTTGTGCAAAATATAACAATGGGTGTGAGAAAGTGGGAGTAAGAAGACTAATAATATTTTCATCCTCCCTTGCTGTATTATCCTCTCTCTCTCTCTCTCTCTCTCTCTCTCTCTCTCTCTGTGTCTCTCTCTCTCTCTCTGCAGCCTAAAGCTGTTGCTGTTCCATATCAGCTTCAAGCCGGGACATGATAGAAACCATGAAACCAGTCATTAAACTGCTTCAAACTGGTCCTCAGCCCAACTATAACATATCACACCACTGTGCCGTTCAACAAAACATGCATTTAGGCCTGAAGATGCATAGACAATTTAATCCAAGTCATTTTTAAAGATTGATCATGTGACAATATAATGCTTCTTAGCATCTCACACACATACTATACACACACAATCTCGCTCTCTTTTTTCTTTTTTAGACACTGCTACCAGAAAAAAAAACAGGTCAGTCTAATATGGCATTCTATGTGAGCAGAAAAAGATAATTTGCCCTTAATCTATTAATAAAATAAAAATAAAATGTTTTATTAATTTAAATGGTAAAAGCTAAGAGTATATTTTAAATACTACAGTTAAATGGGAGATATAGCCACCTTTATGAATATCTCATCCTATGGAGGAGTGCCTTGTAGGGACCAGTTTGTTTTTTGTTTTTTTATTTTACCATTGGTAACTCACATGGTATAATTAACTCACTAGACCATCCTGGTAACTGGTTGATGTAGAAGATGAAGGTGTATTCTCTCTCTCTCTCTCTCTCTCTCCCCCCCTGACCACCCCCCCCCCAGCGGGTTGGGGTGACCAATTATACCTAGAACATTAACAGTTAGCAACAAACATCATGTCTTATGAGTGGGCATCATTGCTAAACTCCTCCCTGATGTTATTGTACATCACAATATACTGCAGTATCCATTTCTGACTCTGCAATCATTTATATATTTATAAGCATATGGTATTGCCTATTTTTACCTAATGGAGTGAATTATATACTGTATTACACCTGCAAAATGATGCAAGACCAAGTCCAAATCATCAATTCTGGTCACTGAATCAATGTGCCACAGTGTAAACAATATAGCATAATCTATACTGGAAGACACATAAGATTCATCACATGGTATATACACTATACTATACACTTATGATGCCAAACCCACACATCATCTAAATGATATTCAATCTTTTTTTCTTTATCTTTGTTCAGTCTCCATGTCTTTTTATTTTCAGTTTCTCAAGATAAAAGATTAATGCATGACTGCTAATCAATAGCAGACGTTAGCTTCTAAAATGGAAACATGTTCACCAACGGCCTAAAAGATTATTGAACCTTTTATGTGATAGCTTACTAGATGTTTTGCCAGTACAGACAGCTGAAGTATGGGACAATAATGTGTGTAAAGCGTGATGCTGCACCCTTTCATGATGCGATCTTATTAGGAACAAGGGGTAAACAAACTTGTGCACCAACAGAAACTGTGACGATTACCCAGATTTCTGAAATCGTTTAGGTACTCAGTTTTCCAAAATGCCACAATGCATTACAGTTCAGCATATTACAGTTATAGTGAAATTGGGTTTGCATACAGTACACGGCAGGCATTTTGACATGATTTCAATGCAGAAAATACCAGGACCTTTAGTTTGTGAAACAAATCTATTCCCATACAGCTAACCATGAATAATTAACAAACATAGCTTCATCCATTTATTTCACTGTTATGATAATGCATCAGCTGACAGCGACAGCATGCTCACAAGTCATAATGTTATGATGCCTTTAAGCTCTATGGCTACCTATTATTTACAGCAAACCTCACGTCAAATTGTTCACAAATGTTTGTGCAAACAATGTGCGTGTGCGTGCGTGTGTGTGTGTGTGCATGTGGTCAGGATATGCACTTTTACATGGTTTGTGGTACTTGTGCCTTTATATAAACTATAAGATTTATACAATGGAAGACCCGAGCATCCAGTAGTCCGTGGCATGCAAAACTCTCTAAACGTCTATGCAGGCAAAAGGTGGAGAGAGAAATGAAAATAAATCTTTAAAGCGTTTTGAAGGTCCTGTTGTACTAACTGAAGGAATCCCAGGAGATCTCTCTACCCTAGCTGCATCTGTTCTCAGATTACATACATGAAAGATACACACCTCTCTTTCCCAGCCCAGGGGAGCGGAACTATTTGTGTGTGTGTGTGCGCGAGAGAGAGAGAGAGAGAGAGAGAGAATGATACTGAATGTTACCCTTTGTTCCTGAAGTAAATATGAATTATGTAAGCTGTGTATACATACAGTAATATACACAGCTATACATAATACAGTACACATTATATATTATGACATTATGCTAACATTCTACTATAGTCATCTTGACAACAGACATCTTGACAACAAAAACAAACGTTACTGCGCATGCGCTAACTTTCTGGCCCAAACATAACTTCCGATTGACCACCACAAACATTCATAACAACAGTCATCTAGTAGTTAGTCTCAGCCTCTTCCATCCATTGGCACTACGTCACATAATCAATTCTGTGCTGAACGTCTGATGCATACTGTAGACCCACAGTCAAGCGTTACACTCCAACAATTGCCTGTTGTACATAAACTTGAAACAAACTCTCCTATAGGCAAAATGTGCTTCTCCAGTATTGTTAAAATGAACAGATCTATTAGGGTGTTATTTCAAAGAGATATTATTACGGTACCTTATGTTATTCCATATTGGAATCAATTTGTGGATGATGTAGTATGGCAGAAGGTCTGGCTTTTACCCAATATTTACTTGATTACCAATACCAGTAGTCTAGTAGTCTACAGACACTTAACAAAAACCAAAATGAATCAGTTGAAATAAATTACATTAGCTAGCTAGTTAAAATTATGTCTAGTCTATTGTTTTTGGCTATACCAATCGAAGAAAATAACCGTTACCTGGATAAATGGATAAGATACACTATATCTACCAAGACTGCCTTGAATTGAGTCCCCTTGTTGATAATATGCTATACGTGATAAAGATAACTAGTTCTACGTGTAAACATTCTCTATATAATTTTGAGTTTTTTATGAAGTAGTAGTTACTACTGCATACTATCTGATCTAGTACACTTGAACAGGGAGATGACGTTTACAGAGTTAAGATGCAGAGAAGTGCCCATAGGAATCCCCCTTGCTTCTTGTTTATATGTATGGATAATGGTTTATATGCTGCAACACTAACTGTAAGCTGTCAGCTGTTGTGGAATGGAGGAGCTGTATGTATTTGTGTGTGTGTGTGGTTGTCTTTCATACACAGACTACATCACTGTAGTTATGTAACAGATACAGTTGGACTTTAGCTCTGGTCATTTAAAATTGTGGCGCTGGATTTTGTATTGATATTATATGAAGACAGTTACTGAGAAACAGATTAACACACACCAATGTTATGTACAGTGCTAGAACTTTCACGACACGATTGAAACGATGCCAACGATTGAAAATGAATGAGCACAAGGTTTTCCTAAGTAAAAGTGTAACAGATTAAAAACTTTGAACTTTACTCTGCAATACGCCATTGTGATGATGTGCGTCTGTAAAGACGACTGACAGGGAGAGAGAGAGAGAGTGAGTGAGTGAGAGTGAGAGTGAGAGTGAGTGACTGTGTCTGAAGTGGTTGTAGACAAAAAGCAAACAAGTGCAATGGTTAGCAAGAGAGCAAAGTCTGCATGCAGAGGACTTCAAAGGGCTTCCTATCTTATCTCCAACTCTTCGTCTGGAACCAAATAACAGACAGAGGAGACAACAAGATAAATGGAAAAAAATATTATTATTATTATTATTATTATTATAATTATTATTATTGCCTCCATGTTTAGACTAGACCCCACTTCTCTCAGATGCTGCACAGCACTATGTATGTATCCAAATCTGGCCAACCATTTGCTCACTGTATTATTCAGACCTCATCTGGTTGCAATTATGTTTTTGCACAAAAAGGTTCCGCTTCCTCATAAAACATTATATTGGTCCCATAAAACAGAGTATTGATAAAGTCAAAATCCTTTACATCCGTTGGCTTGTTACAAAATATCTCCTCAGTCAGCAAAAAAAATACAGAAAAAGATAACACTAATTTAAATATTAAATCCTCAAATAAAAAGGATGTATGCCCTAATTCCTGAAGAAAACATGTGCTTTATCTATATCTTAGTACGACACTCCTCAAGCTACATTTATCTCTAAACAATGTGCGTCATATCTCCCAATATCCTTGTTACTGAACAGAGGACGTTTCCTCTCTTTGGTAACAGATAACAGATAACCATTTTCATTAATATATAGGTTAGATAAATGAGTCTTTTACAAGTATGCAAAGCACAAGATATTTGGTGTCATAAATCACTGTGACAACTAATACTGTTTCTGTCTCTTTTGTGCCGATATGTATCCAGAAGATCTAAAGTTGTTCTTAAATTCATGAAATATAGTTTGTTTAGTTAATACATACTGTTTTAGTTAATCCATACGCAAAGTCTGATGTTGCGTGTACAGTACTGTATATCTCTATATATCTAGAATATATGGCATGATATCTACTAGTCAGGCTGAACTATTTATTCACTCACATGTTCTGCTAATGCTCAGTTAAGGCTTATGCACCCACCCATCCATCCATCCATCCATCTATCCATCCATCCACCCATCCATCCACCCATCCATCCATCCACCCACCCATCCATCCACCCACCCATCCACCCACCAAAGAGCAAGAGAGCCTTCTGGTGTGACATACAGTAAGTGTGTTTAGCTGTGCTCACCTCCATACACAGCCAGGCCAGGTGCAGGCGAAAGGCTTCTCCCCAGTGTGTCTCCGGAGGTGAGCCTTCAAGTGGCTGCTCTTTGTGTACATCTTATTACACCCAGGAAAAGAGCACTTGTGCATTTTAATAAGGTCCGCCACTGCACTCTTCTGGTACTTCTGGCCTCCGATGAGGAAGCCCGTAGCAGAACCTCCCATCCCCTCCTCCCCGATCCCCAGGGGCTTGGCGGCGATAGGCACGGGTGCGATCCGAACAAATTTGGACGAGCCGGCGGCTCCGCCCGGGCTTGCGCCGGCGGCTCCGCCCGGGCTTGCGCCGGCGACGTTTGCCGAAGGCACCAGCTGAGGGACCAGGGCGAATGTCTGCCCCTGGATGCTGACCAGGAGCTGGGCTATTTTGATGTCTGCTGTGGCCTGAGCGTGTTGCGGGGAGCTCTGCTGCGGGACGGTGTTCGATATGGCGCTGGGCTTGGGCTCCTGCTTAATCTGTATGGGCTGGATCTGCAGGATGACTGGCACGCTGGGTGTTGCGCCGGAGCCTTCCGTAGAGGCGGGTGAGGACGCACCGCTCTCCTGTTTGATCCCATCTGCGGCTCCACAGAGTGCATTGCAACCATAGCTCGACGCAGACGGCAGGCCATCGGTGTCCGACACAGATGGGCCAAAGCTGCCGCAGGCTACCGGCACCGTCTGGTCGGAGCTCTCCGACGCCGATCTAAGCTCTGCTGGTGACTTTCTGGGACTGTCTATGTCTGACGCCGGCGACAGTCCGCCGGCGCTGCTCGCGTCCTCCTCTTTGCCTGCTACCACGTCCATGTTCTCCTCCAGGAACTCCTCAATCTCCTCCAGCGTGGGCTGGAAGAGGAGGGCGGTGGGGTCCTGCAAGTCGTCCAGGAACACCGGGAAGTCGTAGCTGTCCTGCTTGCCCTGCTGCTGGAGAACGCTCAGCGGTGGTTGCTGCTGTTCGCCCCTGGACTCCCACGCCAGGCCCATGGGCAGCAGGGGAGCTCCGGAAGAGCTGCTACCGCCACTCCTGCTGCCGCTGCCGTTAGCTAGCGAGGGCGCGGTGGCGGACGGCTGTGACAGTAGCAAGTCCAGCAGGCCGTCTTGACTCTCCCCCCCCGAGCAGGAGCTGCTACCGCTCCCGCTGTCGACGGAGGAGCCCTGGAGGTGCGGCGATGAAGACGACGACTCCGGGCTGGAGCAGAGAGACGAGCCCGGGCTGGAGGACTCGCTGAGGTCGTCATCCAACATGAACGACGGCAAGGAGGACAGTAGCATTGGCCCCTGGCAGTGGTGCTGGCGGTAGTCGGTCACAATAGCGCCTGGCGAGGCCTTGCTGTCGTTGTCATCGTCACGGCGATAGTGACGGTCGCTGGCGAAACCAGGAGAGACAGGGTAGTACAGGAAGGTCTCCTCGCCAAGAGGTAAGTGATCCACCATTCCTCTGCGGATGAGAGGCCGCTGATCTCTAGGCTTGGCTCTGGGGTTTTGGCTATGTCTGTTCTGTTGGGGATGAATGTGGAAGAACTTCCCTCCTACGCCCTTCCCCCTGCAATGTAGGGACAAGTGTGTTCATGGGATATGGCCATTAATGCAAACTCTCTCTCTCTCTTTCTGGTTTTGTTCAAGTTCACCAGGTTATCACTGCAGGGAGACACACTAATCCAATTCTATTCTTGAGTATTATAAAAGATAATACTATACTACTTTAGGCATTATGTTAAAACACACAGAGATAGCTACTGTGAAATAGCCTAGCGTGTAAAAAATATAAAGACATTAGAGTTAGGAAGTGCATTTCAGACATAAACTCCATTTTCTTTAGACGTCCATCACAACATGCATGCGTCAACGTTCAGCCTTTCGACACATCCAACTTCTACATGTTGTTTGGTCCGTGTGTGAAGGACTGACTGACTGCTAAGTGCTCATCTAAGAGATCTGACGCTGCAGGCAAAATCAACCACGTGTGAAGAAAGTGGAATTTCAGGAGCGATTTGCTCTCTAGAGCAAGAGCTGCAGCTGCTGTGGCGTGTTGCATGCATGCTCTACAAGGTCGAAGCCCTTGCTTTAGCCACGTGGAATATGCCTTCCAAATGTCCCAGCCAGTTCTTACACTAAAACCGTATGGCTATTCTGGTTGCATTCAATGAGGGCAGAGAGCCAAAGCTTACCGAATTGGCTCTGACTCACTGCAAATAAATGCACAATTTCAAACATTAATGTAAACCCACTACATATACAGCTGATTCAACATAGTATTTCCATTGAATGGACGATGGGATATATACTAGCCTTTTAGGCCTATATTATAATAATTGAATAGTGCTAGAGTTTGAAGTCTACAACAAAATCTAATATTAAATCCCCCGATCATCTGAAGCCTCGGCTGTTCTTATAGGCGTAGCCTAATTAACGATAATAGAGGTCTAAACAACCCCATCCTTTAGAATAACTTAGAAGAAGCATAGAATGCAAAATAATATCTGTGCGCCCTCTATTGGACGAATAGATTCCGAACAGTGTCCGAGAGTAACCCTGTCGTCAAGTCAAGAACATCAGAAAGCTCTGACACCATTGCGCTCCA
The DNA here is from genome assembly GCA_027564835.1 of Typhlichthys subterraneus. NCBI lineage: Eukaryota > Metazoa > Chordata > Actinopteri > Percopsiformes > Amblyopsidae > Typhlichthys > Typhlichthys subterraneus. The sequence continues at coordinate 2,305 of JAODUH010039338.1, read as the reverse complement.
GTGCGCTGGGAAATAAATAACAGACATAGACTGATGAATTACTCTATTGCATGCGTTTCCTGCATGACAGGGGGACACGACATTAATAGCCTACGTCTCACGGAAAACGCATCTATTATTCAAGCGGACTAAGTTTTACGCTGTAGGCTTGCAAGTGCGAGCGTTATTGATACCGTTGCTGAAGTTTCTTATGAATCTTCAATGCCTCTATTAACCAGATAATTCTACGATTAATTAGCCTATCCACAGACATCTGCAAAGCATAGTGGCTAAAGCGACTCACTGTCGTCGTTAAATGTTCTTACTGTATTATAATAGGTCTACTGGGTCTATCGGCTATTCTCGTTGATAAATGTAAATCAGAGAAAGTACGACGAGTGCACTTACCTTTATGGACGAATAGTCCCCTTCCACCTGCAGTGACTAATTTCTACACTCCTATGTGTAAGTGGAATAGTCCTAATAACTCCTTGAGGGCTTGCATTGCAACGCGTAGAGATGAACGTATCGGCTCAAGTCTCCAGTCCAAGTGTGGCGTTGTAGTACGTTTACCGTCACATGATCGAATTGAGGAGGTGAGCCTATATGAGTCAAATTAGAGCTCGGTTTATGAAGGCTCGACTGCTCAGCGTCCTGCTATTGGCTGCCTAAGCTAGAAGGCTGGCTACAACGTGATCTGGCGTCAATGATAACGTCTCTGAATTCGTGAGTGGTGTTTTCACTGTTATGGATAACACCATAATAAAATATGCCATAGATACGAAATTCATATTGGCTCCTTTTTATAGGACTCCACATAAATGCAATGGATATGAAGAATTTCATTAGTCGGCTCCGGCTCCTGCTCAGGAAGGGCTATTGTTTTGGTGACCCCATAGCCTAGGTAAATTAAAGATTAAGTAAATACTTCGAGAGAAAGCTTGTCGATCAAAACAAATCCTCTTGCTTCTGTCAGAAGCTCTGCCCACCACACAATGAAAACACATAGCAAAGGCTAGGATCGGCTATTGTCTGGTGCGATCTGCACCACTTTGTTAGTGTTACTATTTACAGAGACAGAGCTGTGTATAGGCTACAAACATCAGATCCACTACAAAGAACAGGCAGCCAGCAGACCATTGCGATATAGCCTATATTGTGAATTGACAGTGCAATCACTTACTATAACTTTATGTCAACTAGCTATAAATACCATGTGACGTCACTGTAGGTAGCACCCCATATTTGTGTCCTGCAACTCCCATCTCTACCTTACCATAGAACTATCAGAGACAACAAAGGAAGATTATATATATTTATTTTTTTATTGATCAAATAACAATACAATTATTCAGACATATCAGCTAAACAATACGCATACATTACAAAATACTTTTAAATGTAATACAAAAAAGAACATATAATATATTTTTAAAAAGTATTACATTACTTACCACACAATTCTTCATATATTTGTCAAGTATGTGAGGCTTTTTTGTTTTTTTGTAAATTTCAAGTCGCCTCTTTGTGAATATGAGACAACGAAGGATGATGATGAAACAAAATGTTCATACAGGATGTCCGGCTCATGTTTTGTTGTTGACTGTAACACTAGTCTTCATTGTCCTCAGAGAAACCCAGGACTACAATTGTATTAAATATAAAGACGTTAGATTGGCATAAATTAAATGGTTGGCTTCAATCAGAAGAGACTGGCAGACAAGATCTCTAAGGTAGACTGTGCAGTAAAGACTCCGATACCGCAAGCCCTCAATTTACCAAATTAACACTGGATTCGTATGTCTTCTTAACGGAGCAAAATACTACTCTCCAAATATCCCAACAACACAGAAGCACCGGTACAGTCGCCTGCTTTTTCACAGCGACAGACACGGAAATTTGAGCGAGTCACTAAAGAGCCTCTCCTACACATAGCTGTTATGTAGTTAAACTGTTATGCTAAGGTTACATAGTCTACCTGCCTAGCTAGCAAACACGCCGGCCGGTACCCACACACGCACACACACATTATGCCATTCGACGTGTCATTTTATGTACAATTATTGTACCATTGTTGTGTGACATTGTTTGCCTTGTAAAAGAGAGTAGAGTTGTGGATAAATAAGTCAGTTTGTTTGTAAGAATGGTACGCTCAGTTAATGGGTCCCCACTCAATAGTACATTCTGAATAATGTTCTGTAACATTCTAGCATCTAACAATATGCTTTAAAGCTGTTGTTTCAGCTGTGCTACGCTATGGCGATATGTGAAATATGTAACCGGTATACCGGATGAAACGATATACCGCACACCCCTACCTAATACA
>JAODUH010039317.1:0-20898 GCA_027564835.1 Typhlichthys subterraneus | reverse complement strand
CCCCCCCCCCCCCCCCCCCCCCCCCCAAGTTACATCCAGTTGTGTTGTTAAACTATTCACACCCTGCAGTTTCAGCGACAATCTTCTACTGGTCACCAAATCTTCCAGAAGAAGGGAACAGAGCCTTATTCTAAACAGTCAGGTGAGTAATACCGGGCATCTTTTACTAATGTCCTGCAAATGTGTAGGGGTACATTTAAGGTTATTATTGGTAAGGTTTTTACCATAGGTGGAGAACATTAACCTTAAACACAATTGACCCCAATGCTTTCTGATTGGACAAGTATATCAAGCCCACTACTAATTGTATTAGCTGCAGCAGTTGCTGACATGACAGTAAAACATTTATTTTATTTTATGTGCTTAACTCCGATGTGCATTTGACAAAAATACTAAATTATTTGGCATGTTGTGGCATGACAGATTATACAGCACACCCACATACACACATATAGACACGTGTGTGTGGGTGTGTGTGTGCGTGTGCGGACGTGCTTACAATAAGCCGCTAAGGGTTCACCTCCAGCTCTATGATCTAGGTCAGTGGGAGAGGAGAACAGCTGTTATCGGCTACTTAGCCCCAGTCTAGGTGCTTGTGTGCTCACTGCTCAGTATAATTTCAAGGTAATTTCATGAACTTCGTTAACCTTAATTATGCCTGCGTTATCGTGTAGCACCAATTATCTCGTCGTCAACATTTCCGAGAGAAGAGGACAAAGCTGCCATCCGTGCGGTTCCAGCCTAAACGCTCAGCCGCGAGGCCTGTTTACTGTAACGGCAGCTATTGTTGTAGTTGATGATGAAGAGAAACAGAGTGAATTGTCGTAAGGAGACAGGCGGTAGCACTCCGAGCTCTAGCTGTGGAAAGGAAAGTCATATGGTGGCAAGATGAGTCATGCTCATTCATCCTGTTTGCTTAACGGACGGCCACTCCGCATGCAGTCTATACGCTTGACTGGATGGGTAGACTGTTATAGTTGGCATGGTCCGAGTCGACCGCCTGCCAAACAAAGCTGTTATAAAAGCCTACGAGATGTGATTGAAAGTGCTTGTGTGTGGTGAACCACTTGTGGAGAGAAACATAACTTCTGTCCTGGCTGTGACTGTCCAGTCCTGTGTGTGTGTGTGTGCGTGTGCGTGTGCGTGTGTGTGTGTTAGAGACATAATTTGTGTCCAGACTGTCCTAGGATTTAGTTTTGTGGTGCTGTCAGGGTTTTGTGTTCCGCTGACCCTGATAGGTTGAAAAAACGCACCCATCGCTGCGCGGCAAATCGCATTAATTCCTGCACATATACTGACGTACAACATCTCCCTCCGTCCTGACTCGTCCTGCATCACTGTTTCCTATATTGACCATTGCCCCTCTCATGGAGAATGAGAACCAACTATATATAATTCAAGGGAATTAAATACTAAAATTAAGTTAACCATTTAATTTAGGAAAATGTAGGTGATATAACAGAATGCATCACAGTTAAAACATGAGCGCAAAATATAGAGAACGAAAAAGGAAATGATGGGGAGAACACCGAGAATAGGCCTTTTCAGATGTGTGTGTGTGCGTGTGTATGTGCGTAAGAGATAGATAGAGAGAGGGATGGGAGGGAGAGAGAGAGCGGGGGAGGAAAGGAGTTTAATCCTGCCTGGATTATTGTACAGTACAAACCGGTCCCATGCACAGAGCAGTCTGGAGTTCTGAATTTCCTCTTTACTTATTTAATTCCCTCACTTGATCCACCTTGGGTTTCGTGGGCGCCAGGACTGATTGGGTCAGCACCATGGAGCCAATCAGAAGCGGATAGAACAGTTAGGCGAATGCAGAAATTCTGTCTATTGCAGCAGGGCTGCTATTGGGAATGTGTGTGTGTCACTTTTTAATTCCGTTAAGGAGTTGAACGTCATAGCGCCTCTGTGGCCTTTCGCTCGAGTTCCGTTAGTCGTAAAAAGAGCTGTATTAACTATGGAGAGTGGCCGATTTGAATCGTGCTGCACACATGCGAACTTTGACACCAGCGAGAGGATATTTGAAACTTGGATTTTTGCGTTCTGGCACAGTTGACGTGAACGACCCATCGTTTCGAGAACTGGATGCTAACTATGGCATGCTGCCAGCACGTGGAAAGGCTTTGACGACGACATTACGGCCTATATAAACATTTTTAATTGATGGACATTTCTGTTAAACCTGGACCATCTTGGCTTTTGCATGGTGCATTGTCCATTGGTTTTGACATTGTATTGGAACTTTCTTTAAGAACATATATCTCCACACTGGCCGCATAGGTTCACATTGAATTCATTCTACAAATCCATCTGTCTTCTACAAATGACTGTTGATATAGATGTCGTCCTATCTCATTGTCTTTCTTGATATTTTTATTTTCTCAAGAAGGGACGCTGTTCAGATGTTCTATTTGGCTACTGACTTTGTGTATCACCTGCACCTTAACCCGAAAAAAGTTGTATTCAGTTTTTGCATTAATATTACCCGATACTCTATATACATCGCATGGCAAGTTGACTAAAAACGATCCGTGTGCGTGGGTATGCGTGCGTGCATCGTGTGTGTGTGTGTGTGTGTGTGCGTGTGCGTGTGTGCGTGTCCATGAGGGTTTAGAAAACTGAAGACATTTAGAGATCTGAATTTTTTTCTTAACGAAAAACTAACAAAAAAATTAACAGATCCGAAATTGTTTCTCAATGTAGGTTATTTACAATAACAAAATCAAATTATCTAATATTATTTTCAGTTACCACTAATGTAAAACAAAATCAAAAAAGATCGGACTCTAGTGTTTTTGTTTCAATTACATTGTGTCACATAATGTTACCAGTAACTCACTGACTTGAAGGAGTGGCATCTCTATTTGTTAACCACCTTGTCTTTGGACAGTCCCAGCCCGTGCTCTCGCTTTGCTCTTCATTTACTCCGATCCTTTCGGACACAGCCTTCTGTTGCATGACGCTGCGGGCATGAACCAAGGCAGGAAAAGCACCGGGTACGCTGGGAGATCCCGAGTCCAGCAGTTGGCAGATGGGCCGCGGAGGGGCGGGATGTTGTTGGTGTGGATTATCCTCTTCAGCTCGCTCTGCCTAATGGTGAATGCCCAGATGAAGATCCCGCCTGAAACGTGAGTAGGCTACAGAGCAGTAGAGGAATTACCACTGTTGTTGACCTTTGTGCATGGAGGATACGTGGTGGTTGTGTCACTATAGCTATAGCCTAAGTGCGTTCTAGTTCTATTAAAAATATAGTGTGCTGTTATTTCTGTAGGCTAATTACTTTTCAAGTCTTATGCCAAAAGGGCCATGTGGCTGCTTGCTACAACTTGCCAACTTTCTAAAAAAAAAATCAAGTCTGTTATCTCAAAATAAAGTCTTCTGCTTCCTCTGCTCTACAAATGCCATGACTGAAGGGTGTGAGGTCAAACCAATAGGAATTTCAGATGGAGTCACTGAGCTTGTTTATTGGAAAGAACATAATATGGTTTAATAATCTAAGAATCATCAGAATTTCTTTTTTAACTTTAGGATCTGCAAGGTTTTACACATCATGTATTGGGCAATATAATACCAAACACAACCATGCATTTGTTAAAGTAGACATTATTGAGATTCTGCTTCATGTGCTTTACTCTAATACCTGCAATATGTTTTTTAATTAACAATAGAGAACTCTTGATAAATGTAGCATTTCATTTGCTTGAGCAGACAAACTCAAACAAAGCAGTTTTTGCCAGACAAGCGTTCAATTCTGTGCGTCAGGTATTCAGTGCTGCTGACAGAACACTAACAGATCAATACAATACTGTCAGTCAACGATACCCCATTACCTCTGTGTGTGTGTGTGAGAGAGAGAGAGAGAGAGAGAGAGAGAGAGAGAGAGAGAGAGAGAGAGAGAGAGAGAGAGAGAGCTGATTTGGGCAAACTGTGAATATGAACAATATGCGTGAGACTGCTGTATTCAAAAGCATTTGTGTGTGAGCACCTATATGTGTACACACACACATATACTAGAATTCAACAGAAATGCACCCTGATAAAGAATATACATGTTGCCAGGCGACAGGTGGGCTTGTCTGACTAGGAGGTTCGAGGGCCTGGTAGTACAGCAAGGTCCACCAGACCAAGACAAATCTCCAAGCCCATGACAGTACACTCTGCCACGGCAGGATATGGCTGCTGACAGCTTCTGGTTCTGCAGGCTGCCCTGAGGCGTGACCTGGGTAGTCTACATACAGTCAACAAGCTTAAGATGGGTTCAATGCTTGGCCTAGCTTGGGATGACCTTGTCCAGAATGGCCTGCTAGTTTAGGGACTCATGCAGAGCTGCTGATCATCAAGATTCAGTGTAAAGTAATGGAGATATGCCTAATGCTCATTTACATTGCAATACTCATTTGAATACATTTTGAAGCAACTGACAGGGTAAGAAGATTGCTTGACAGACATCCAAACTCTCCTATTCTGAGAGACTCCCGCATTTTAATAGAGGCTCCCTGACGCCCGCAAATAGTATACAATCTCCCAGAAAAGCGAAATCTCCCAGAAAAGCGAGCGAGAGCAGGCAGTAAGTAAGAAAGAGAGTGCAAGAGAGTGAAAGGAAGTGAGAGAGAAAGAGAGAGAAATATTGTCCCCCCCTGCATACTGGTTTTTGCGAATATTATTCTCTGATCAGCCGCCTGGAACGCAAAGTAGGCTACTTGTTATATATATTTTTTTTTTTTGACGATTTGAGGCAAAGCTGCAACCACATGCCGCCTAGGTTGGATCTCCAGTACCTACAAAAACAAGTACCAATGTAATGTCTCGTGATCCCCGTCCTGTGATAGTCTCGTCCCTTCATGTTACCTTGTTTTAGGCCTGTTTTCCCCATCACTCCCGGCTCTGTGTGGCCAGTCTCGTTAAATCCATCTGTGTCTGTTTAATAATGTCTGATGTGCTGCACCTGTTCCTCGTTTTTATGAGCCAATGGTCTGGATTCATGTCTTGTCCACTTGTGTATTTAGCCCCAGTGTTTTCCCCAGTCTTGTGTCGGTCATTGTAAATGTACATGTATGTGTCATTGTGGCAATTGGCGCCCGTATTCCCGCCCTTTTGTTATTTTTTGGAAAAAACCTTGTTGACCTTGATCTACGTGTCTCGCATTTGGGTCCTTACCTCCGTGCGTCGTGACAACCGTCATGTATTCAGAATTTTGGCATCGACTTGGTACCGAAGTATCGGTTCCCGTGACATCCCTAGCGTTGAGCTACTTTGGAACTGTTGTTTCTGAACACAAATCCATGGACAAAGATTAAAGCAAAACATACATTTAGGAGAACATGTATGAGCAACAACCATTAATATAACTACACCATAAATATTGCTGAACATAATTTTCACTGAAGATAACAAGCTCTCCAGATGACATAATTTTCAGTCACTTTCATTGTCAAAATAAAACATTGTCGTTCGACTGTAATGGTGCCATAATATTACTGTACAAGCAATAACATACTTAGCCTACTGTTTCATTCACAATGAAAATAACAAGGCCAACATGCGAATACAAATTAAAACTTAAATGCATCACAAATCACAACTTTCGTGGAAGTTTGAGAGAGAGATATTTGCTACAGTTTTATATTCCCAGCAGCATTCCTGAAAATAAATAATTTTCTTTATTATTAAAATATATTCATTAATTAGGCTTAAATTGTTTAATGTTTATGAATTCAATATTACCCTGAGATAATTATATTCTAATTGTCTAGAAAATAATTACAAGATTAATAACTGGACCACAAAACCCACGGGCAGGTTAGAAAGACATTGCTTTCAATGCAGTTTATCCTACCCAGAACATTTTTAAACTGAGACGTCGTTAAACAATAACATTTCCGACCGTCTTTGATCTTACCATGATGGCCGCTTGCATCCCTCTGAAAACAAATGCAAAACAAGCTTATAATTCTTTATTGTTTTTACTGTTTTAACTAACCAGATTCTGAAATAAACACTACATTTGGCGTAGTCTACTTCAGAGCAGACCGTGGGCTGAATGGTAATCTGACACCATAGTCAAGTGACAGCAAGAAACTAGGATTTTAGTAGTTTTAGAGTAGAGAAGAAAATGGGAGTAAATTGCAAACCTAGTTTGTAGAGCTTGTAAAACTACTAATATTTCAATATACTGTATATATATAATATGTCGAGTTCCCCCCTATTTTCCCAATATTGGTAACACTTGTGGGCAATATCATACCCAACCATTATCCTCACTAACAGGAGCTACGGGAGCTACTGTATGTGCACACATGTATGGACTTGTCACTCGGACTTATTTCATTGCGTTGATTATTCGCATTGTGGTTACTAATTAGTGGTCAAGGGTGCAATCCCCTCCTGGGTGACATGGGGGTAGTTGGCGGGCCGCTAATTGAATAAGTCTGCTGTAGGCTTATTCAATGTTATTCCATCTTTTTAAACTTTTTTATAATTATAAATAATTGATAATAGAAATTCAATTTACGTTTATTCTTATTTTAAGATTTATGACATAGCTGTATTATACAACACAAACAAATTAAAAGTTTGAGCACAAAAAGCTATTAGCCATGATTGTGCTGTTTACCTAGAAGCCTTATAGGTGGAGTGAATAATGAGCTGACCGTGAGCAAAAAATCCCCAGAAATGGTTTGAGGTCCAGAGAGTTGTTTTTAAATCATCTTTACTTTTGTGTGTCCAGGGTGCAGAAGTGGGCTGTCTCTTTTGGCAAGGAGATAGCTGCTCTGTCCAGCAGATATTCTGGAGCTAAACTGCTGCAGAAGGTACAATGCAAAGCACTCGCATACACGCTAACATCCAATAGGAATCCTTCTCACCGAGCATACATTTGAGAACAGCACACCTGGCCCAGAAAGCAGATTGCTGATAACACTATTCAAGGAGCAGCCGCACACACACACACACACACACACATGAATCTGGATAAATTATTTGAGTTTACTTTTTAACATGCATGTGTTCAGGCACTGTGTGTGTGTGTATTAGTAATTAAGCTGTGCTTTCTCCCATTCTCCCTTGAGAGTCCCTAGCAGGACCATATGCCATCTGCTGCACACACACACAAACATACACGCACACGCACACACATACGTACGTGCATACACGTGAGCACGTACGTAGGCCTATAAGTGTATATTCTAGTGTGGATTAACCTTAGTTGACCTCTAAGCTTATCTTAGTTTAGTAGGAACAATTTTCCTAAGCTTGCTGACTGACTGACTGACTGACTGACTGACTGTTAACTCTTATTCTGATTTAGTATTGTTTTGAGTGTTTTTTCTTTTTAATTGTAGATTGTTTATAATTAACCCCACCAGATGCACAATTACAACTGTAGAAAATTGTGCTTTATATTTTAGATATAAAGCACTGGAACTCGGTGAGGAGACACCACCCATATTCCAACACAACTCTGTAGCAGATAGGGAGGCTCAGAGCCTTGCTCAGTGGTCCTTCCTCTATAGCTTTGGTACTGTAGGTTTATGAAGCCACTGGAGCATGAAAAGCATTCTATACATTAGTTTGACCCTGGTCACAAGAAACCCATTAATCACATTTGACTAATCGATACCTTTCTCATTATGTGAGGAACATTTTGTTAATGCATGGCTGAGCAGATAGTAAAAGCTACATTGGCTGTTGAAAGATCAAAGGTTTGTGATTTACTTATACTGCTGTTTTTTTTACAAAAAACATTGAAATAAAAGTATATGTGAAGCCTTTTACAAAATAATTGTATATTTACTATTATTTATTTATCACTGTATTCTTTAACTCTTTAATATAGTCAACATCTGGAACTATCATTGTCTTTCCTGTATTTTCTTACTCACATAAAATAAATCCACATACTGTATATCAAATACATTTAATATATTTCATACATGCTGTTCTATAGTTGAATCAGCTATTATTTAACAAAATCATGCAGGGGTATGTTTTATAAAGAGGTATTTAAGTTATTACTTGGTGTTTTTTTTAGATATTTTTTTACCTGCCCTAAATTGATTTGCTGTCTGACTCACTGGGAGTTGCAGGACAGGTTGGAAAATTATGTTACACCTGTCACCAAATTAGATTTTTTCAGACAAGAATTTGGACTTAATTACATGCTACAGATTTTAGTGCAACATATCAAAAATCCTTTCAGACAACACAACTGACCACACATCTGCAGAAACACACTTTAATACATTTGTGTTCAGGGTTGGGGTTAGGGCTAGGGTTAGGTCGCTAGATAATTGTGACTGCTAAGCAATAAGCAGTGTAGAACAGCGCACTAGATTGCTCTAAGACCACAGGGGAAGCTCAACTTAAGTATATATCATGACAACGTTGCTATTTAATTATTACTAGGTGTACGGCATCTGCACTATATCCCTTATCAAAGTCGAACCCTTTATTAATTTAATACTGATATTAGGGCTGCACGATTATGGCCAAAATGCTAATCCCAATTATTTTGATCATTATTGACATCACGATTATTTATCACAATTATTCATTGATTTTTTTAACAATGTATTTTTATTGCACTCACATTATAAACACACCACGGAAATCACTTCTATCTTATGCTACATTTATTGACGTTTGCAGTGTTTCGAACAGGCATCGACAGTCACATCAGCTTCTGTTGGCGGGTGACTAGGGAGCGCTTGATTTGATACATAGCAGAGTTTTGTATGAGCAGAGCACGTATTTTAAACATCAATATCGCAGTCGATCATGTTCATTTAATTGTTGAAGCCAAAATCGTAATCGCAATCGATATTCGAATAATTGTGCAGCCCTAACTGATATCTGTTTGTGAACAAGTGTATTCGACGAGACAAATGTAGCTTCCATGGGATCCAAGTGTGCTCTGTCTATGGCGAAAATATTAATGTGATTTGGACAACAGGCCAAAACGCATCATTTTGAGTCCCGCCCTGACGCTCAACATCAGTGGCGGTTTATGAGAGCACATCTCAGCATTTATTGGACAGTAGGCTTTCCTTAATACAATTTTGTCCCGCCTCGAAGCTCAGCTTCTGTTTAATTCTTGGCAGATTATTCAAATGTAATAAACAAGGCTTCCGCGCTTTACTATCGTGTTCCACTCATTGAGGAAGGTTGTGGCAAAATATCCTACTTGTTCCTGATTGGATGAAATCCTAATTAGCCACGTGCACACTCCAGCGCTCTGCTCAAAAATACTTTGCATTGCGTTATATAGCATTAGCTCTCAATTAGCACACACAGGTATCGCATTAGCTAAAATGGATAGGTTTTTGAGAATAACATTGCAGGTACTTAGTGTTTGGTGGGTCTATAAATAGATTAGTCCTCTCTAGGTGGGTCCTGTCACTAAAAAGTTTGGGAACACCAGCTCTAGGACACATGTATGCAGCAGTATGTTGGGATAAATGTGAAAGGCAGTGTTGAGCAGTATTATTGTTTTCTCTGTAGTTGACACATCAGTCAACTAGTACTGTATATGGTTTAGCAGCACTCGGCAACCTTCTTCACACAAGCCAGGCAAAAATGATAAACTGACTAATAATAAACCAACTAAATCAATTAGTAACAAATAACATCTATCTCTGTATGTGTCTGTGTAGAAATACAAGGACATTGAGGGTGTGATAAAGATAGAGGAGGTGGACGGGGATGAACTGGTGAAAAGGTTTGCTGAGGAGATGGAGGAAATGCTGGGGAGAAAGACGAAATCTGTCAAGGTACACACATAAGCACACACATAAAAACACACTCACCACATGGCTTTATTTTTCTGAGCACTTAACATTTTCATTTATTTAAGATCATCCACATGAACAGTTTTAAAAATATGAAATCAATACAATTGTAGTTTAACAGTATTACTTTGTAGTTTTAATTGCGGCGCAGAGTTTAATATCGGTCTGTCAACCTGGTAAATAATTCAATACAAATGTTTTGATGCTATACAAAAGCCATTAAAAGGGAAACAATGTAGCTTAACCTTTATTATTTGAATAGATGTTGGCTGATGCAGCGGAAGATGCAGACCTATACCACGAGTACAATGAAACCCTGAAGGTACATGAAGACATTCAAAATGAAAGTTCAAGTAGAAACACACTGTCCTTTGATATGATTCACTTATTGTAATGTGTTTACCTTTTTGCATGAAAATATAGACTTTGTACACAAAGTCTATATTTTCTGGTAACTGTTCTATAACCTTAATCATTATCTTATATACTGTATAAAGTTGCAGAATAGGCAACATATGAAAATGTAAATATATAAATATATATTTTAGATATTTATATTTAAAAGGGTACCACTGGTGCTTTAATTAGATGCAAGCAGACAATCCTCAAGTTTATATACAAAAAAAAAAACAGTTGCTGAATATGTGTTCTTAAATGTGGACTGCTGGCTGTACTTTTTTAAAGATATACTTATTCTTTATACTGAAAGAATGTGATTTGATGATTCAACTAATAATTATAGTTATTGCATTTTGGCAGACATATCATTCTTGATATACTATTTCAGCTGTATGTCCTGTGCTTTTTGCAACTCATGCCTAAATGTACCATTTGCCACATACAAAAGACAGTGCTTAATTTACATGTATGGCCCATTTGAACCACACCCAAGGATTTGTCCCAGCTACAGACTGGATGACAGTCATTGTATTCCCTGATACCCAGCTGTGTCTGCAGGTCTGCAGCTAAAGTCTGCAATCACACTGGACACAACCAAATTAACATTTACCTATGGGGGTGGCCATAACTGTTTTCCCTTTTGTTCTATACTGTATAAAGTTACAAACTTGCCTTTGTTACTCAGAAACGTGCTGGTGGAACTTTAACTGGTGAAACCATACGTTCTCCCTTGATGCGCACCATTGTATTTATTAAAGCCTTCTTTCCTGATTCAACGCTATTCAACAACGACTGGTCTATGTTTTTATGATAGAAAATTATTACTATCAATACATTCTTAAAATATTCTTTGCAATGTACTTTATCAATGAATATGATATACAGTAGATATATTTTAACCACTGTAGTTTGACCGTTATAACTTATAACCTGAAATGCCTCTTGTCTAGTTTGACTATTATAACTCCATGCTGATCAACACTGTGGATGAGAGTGGAAACCCAGTGGAGCTGGGAGGAGATTTTACTCTGGAAGGGAATGAACATTTCAACAAGCTGCCTGTCAACACACAGCAAAGTATTATCCAGGTCCCCACTAATGTATACAATAAAGGTACACACACACATACATTCTGCACATTTATACACTAGAGTTTGGTACCCAACTCTGTATGTTTCAGGGTACTGACAAATTACTCAACCAGTACTACCGAGTTATCAATTCACCTAATCAATCGCTACCAAATGTCAGGACCTGTCACCTGGATGAGAGAATAGAGTGAAACAGATAAAGAGACTACGAGAGTGTTTACTGGTACCGTTACCAGTATCAGTGGTGAACTAGAAAATAGTGCCGTGAGGCTGAGCGTCTCTCCACATTTAGTAAGTTAGCTGTGTTATACCTGCTCCTCATTGGACTCATTGGTTCACTCAGAACATCACCGCTTCAACATCATACAGCAGACTCCCTAAACAAAGGCGGGGTAAGCGAGGAGGGATACGAGTGAAGTTAAAGCTTACACCGCATTGACTCCCCTTACCCAGTATTTTTCTTGCTAATGCCCGGTCTTTGACAAACAAAATTGACTAATTACGACACTGCATCACCAACCATGAACAAATTCTGATTTAGTTTGGACTTATTGCTTCTGACATTCGTGGAGCATTGTTACGGAGTAGGTTAGAGTTATGGATAGGGATGTCACGAGAATCAATACTTCGGTACCAAGTCGATGCTAAAATTCTGAAAACATGAAGGTACTTGTTTTTGTAGGTACAGTAGGTATTGGAGATCCAACCGGGCGGCGTGTGGCTGCAGCTCTGCCTCAAATCATCCAAAAAACAAAAACAACCAGCAAGTAGCTTACTTTGCATTCCAGGCGGATGATCAGAGAATAATCTTTACCGACTGAGTATAAAGTAAAGAGTTCTGCTGTTGTCGTGATGTATGGTTTGCCTCGTTTGGTTTTAACCTAATGGCCTGGCCTATTTTCCAATGGTTTTTCCAGGCATTCTAATTACGCCAGGAGTGTGGCGTTGCGCTGGGCGTTTTTCCACGCCGAACGCCAGGCGCTGAGCATTTTTTCAAGTTGAAAACGCCACGCCCATCACTGTCACTGTTTCCCCGTCCGTCCAATCGCAGCGGTGAAGGGGCGGGACAAATACTAGGAGCAACCGTCACATCCTACCAGTGTTGCCAACTTAGCGACTTTGTCGCTAGATTTAGCTACTTTTCAGACCCAGTTAGCGACTTTATTTCTAAAAAGCGACTAGCGACAAATTTAGCGAATTATTCAGACCAAGGAAAAGGCGAGAAATATTGAATTCTGTAATGTATTCTCATATGCTGCTTAGAGTAATCACAGTCCAGCAGCTGTGGATTCTCTCCCTCTCCTCTTGTGCCGTGTTCAGACAGTCTGTAACTTGTGCTTGTGTGTGTGTTGGGGCCGGCAGGAGCATTCAAATGAATACGCGATGACGCCATCAATATGCAAATGAGCTTATGATGTCATCTGGCGACTTCTAGAGACCTTTGGAGCTAGTGCTAGCTACTTTATTTAGAAACGAGTTGGAAACGGTGCATGCTAACGTTTTAGCTACAGTAATCATTCAGCCAAATTAGAACACACATAGCATTACAGATATTGCACATAAGACGAATTAAATTCCAAAATATTTCTAACAATACCCATTTGTTATTAAAACGTGTTTTGTTTGTTACTTATCATACATCCATGATTTGTACTTACAAGAGAAAGATGAGCGGTTGTCTGCTTCCCACAGTAATGTTTTCAAATTTAGTGAGGGGAATAGGGGAGGGTCAAGTTATTAACTCTGTTAAGAGTTAGGTAGATACAGTAAATAAATAGGCGAAGCAGTTTATCACTCTTTTTTTATCACAAACACTAAAGAAATCAATCATATTAAACTTAGTGCAAGAGTTATTAACTATTTTAACACACCCAGAATTTAACTTTCCTCACGCACATGCAAACTTCTTTAACAAAGGTCACAAAATCATTATAAATCGACAGTGTGCACCTTCAACACTGACTTGCAAAGGAATACCGGTGCCTGTAAAGGTACCTGGTGAAGAGAGCATCTCGAAATGACATTTGAATATTTTTTTATATAAGTGGATGAAGGCAAATGGGAGCGAATACGGTTCAATGATTGGTCAAACTCTTTTGGTATAAGGCTATAGTATTAGGGAAATCACAGAAACTAGTATACCAAATTAGTGTATTATTTGACATTTAAAATACATACCGTTAATTTTGTCAGGAACATCTACCTCCAGTCCTGTATTAGCAGCAATGTTTTCCTCGTCTTCACTGTCACACCCCTAGATAGTTCTACCCGATCAAAATATCTGCAGTTTGTGTTCATATTCTGACAGTCCCTTTTCTTCATTGGCATTTGAGGAATCTTGTTCAAAAAAATTCCTCTCCAACATCGTCTCCGTCTTCTGTTGAAGAGGACTATTTTAGTTAAAGTTGTTCTTGCAAGACAGTTGCCTCCTCTTTCAGTGCTGCTGTTGCTGATTAAACATTTTTGTCAATATGCTTATTAAGTTTTGTGATATCCTTGGTGAGTGGCAGATTAGCTGCCATCCACTTATTTTTATATAAGTGGATGAAGGCAAGTGGGAGCGAATACGTTTCAATGATTGTTCAAACTCTTTTGGTTTACAGCAGGCTATAGTATTAGAGAAATCACAGAAAGTTAGTATACCAAATTAGAGTATTTTTTTACATTTAAAATACATACCATTAATTTTGTCAGGAACATCTACCTCCAGTCCTGTATCAGCAGCAATGGTTTCCTCGTCTTCACTGTCATCCTTGTCATCATTGGTTGTGAACTCTGGACAAACAGAGTCAAGATTATAATTACCATTATATTTTTCACCTTGAAAAACAGCCCCAGACCATTATCTCTCCTCCACCAACTCAAAACCTAATTGCGGTGTCGACATACTTTTATCAATGGAGTGTATGTCAGATGGGCAAAATGTAAATTCATGTTATGTTAAAACATTCATGTTAATTTTTTTCAAGCTTAACTCATGTTTCTGCATCCACCATGATGTAAATTATGTTTATCATGATCACGTTTTTAATGAAATCATTACCTACAAATCCTCTGCTGCATTCATGCTAATGTACTGTACATATTGCCCATCCAACATAGCAGAACTTAAATGTCTCGGCGCAAACAAGGAAGAGAGAAATTTCAGATGTTCATGAAAATGAAAATACAATAGTGTCAATAAAAAAGTGTCAATAAAACAAGGGAATAAAAGGCCATGAAGATACTGTAAAAGAAAAAGAAACATGCATTCTGTATATTCTCGTTTTTAATCTGAAAACATTAACATAGGAATTTGCATAAACTTCATCAAGATATTTTCTTTGTAGTTTACGAAACTTTCCCTTTTCCAGTGCAAGAAGCAACTATGAGATCTTTGCACTTTGCACGGTGGCCTCAGATAGCTGGTATAATTGTCAATGTATGGATATATTGTGTCCCATGAAATCAGCAAGCTGATCTATTTAATTTTTTTAAAGTTTAAGATTTGCGAAGCGGTCGCTACTGTATGTCTTTGCGCAGTTGAGTTAATCGTAAATAATCAGGCTTCTTTGCACCACATTCATCTGCGAACCTTCTAAGACTTTGATGTCCTCTGTAATGTCAGGCAGCTTGGTACAGCAAATAAGTACTCGTTTTCATCTGCAACACCTTTCTCTTCTCAAGCATCGGATTGAGAGAGCTCTTCATCTTAGGCGTTAGTAGCACAGCTACTTTTAGTTCTTCTACCAAATCAAAATATCTGCACAGTTTGTGTTCGTATTCTGACAGTCCCATTTCTTCATTGGTGATTGTGGAATATTGTTCCAAAAAATTCCTCTCCAACATCCTCTCTGTCTTCTGTTGAAGAGGACTATTTTAGTTAAAGTTGTTGTTGCAAGACAGTTGCCTCCTCTTTCAGTGCTGCTGTTGCTGATTAAACATTTTTGTCAATATGCTTATGAGGTTTTGTGATATCCTTGGTGAGTGGCAGATTAGCTGGTTTATTATATTTTAAGTCACCAATGGTGCTCAAGGCGCAGTGTGATATACACTCTGACCACTTTGCCCGCTAAAGTTTCTGAAATGCTTCTGAAAATGTAATGTGGTTCTCATCTCCAGCCATGAGTGCATGGCAAGGAAGAATATCACTTACTTTTAAAAGAGTGTCCTATTTTCAATGCAAGACTCAGCACTTTGTAACGGTTCTGATTCTTGTCAAAGCCTGCTGTCACTTTTACTGCCTCAAGTACAGTCATGACATTTTCTGGTTTTATAGCATCCTCTAAAGTTAGGTTTGGATTATTTTTGTGCATGCTCTGTAGGAATCTTCAAAGCTGACGGATACTTTGTCATATATATTCATGTTTTGAAGTGTCATGTCCATGTATGTTATAAAGTGTCTGTAAACCGTAAAAGGCAAAAGTAATAAACTATACATGCAATATCATCATCATGCATACGGTATAGCATTTTAAGCACCCCGTCTTCAGTGCTTGAACATGTCGACTTGACTGCTGATGCTAGGCCAAGCACCCTTTTTTCCCTTGGTGTTCATGGCGGCCTTCTGGTTTAGAGGGCACCTTCGCAAGTGTCTCCACAGCTCTGACCTCATGTTTGCAATGAAGACAAAATTCATATTTTTTATTATCACCCCTAGCTTTTCGTTTTACTTTAAGTGAGCCACTTCCTTTTTTTAAGACCTCATTGTTATGTATAAAGTTTTCCCTGTTTCGAAGTTGCGCTAGCAAGTTCTTCCTACTTTTCGACCCTACAGGGAGAGTCAGAATCCTTTTACATTACTTTTGAAGTGTCGGGCTATTTTAAAAACAGTTTTCTCGCAAAAAATAAAATAAAACAGACATTATTGGGTCATCTGTATCTTTTGCCGAGTCTGGAACACATTCTGGGTCCCTGGATTCATCATTGGATTAATTCTGATTAATATACATAGAAAATAGAACAAAACATAAGGCATACAGTACGCAGTTATGCAAGCTACATTGAAAATGTAGTGAGCTGAGCTACCAGTTACCCTACTTTAAATTAATCTTCACTACACTGAAGATTCCTCCAATAGAAATGTAGCAAACTAAGCTACAGCAACACGGCAAAGTTAATTCCCTACATTAAGATATTTTTGTTCTACATTTTATTGTACCAGCATTCAAAAGTGTAAGTCAAACAAACAGGAAAAACTGTTCAGTTCAACTTTTTATTAAACAATAAGCCGTGTTCTTTGCCCTCACTGTTCTTTATACCATGTAAACTCAGTCTTGTCTTTATTCACCCTCAATCCCCTGCATCAAAGTCTCAGGCATCAGCGCAGTGATTGGTAGACCTACGTCTACGGCATCACCGTCATACGGTGGCTTCTGTCGGCTTCACATGTAGCCTAGGTCCGTGTATGCGATGGATTCACGTACTGATTATTTGCAGTTGTATCAAGATTTAAGCTATAGCTGCAGATTCAGAAATGGTTGGGAAAATGTAGCTTCTGTGAACGCTGCCGCGCTACTTGATCAATTAAAGAGCTTCGCTACTGAAAAGCTATTTGATTCAGAAAACAGCACCGCTGCCGCCACGCTACTCAGAAATGCAGTTTAACTAGTAGCGTTGCTAGCCCAACACTGACTGTTAAAAACCGACCACAAAGTGAAACGTATTTTACACAGGCATGGAAATTAAAGACCGGGCAGTACAGAGCCTAGTGATTGCCTTGTAAATGGTTTGTTTTGGCCATCAGAAGGACTGCTCGCTATTGCGGCATCATTCTCTTATACTATTAACTATCAGACAGACTGTCTGTAATACACTGACGAGTTTAACTACTAAGTACTTTCACACCGATTCTTTCGCAGCAAAACTTTGCTGTGTAGATTGGGCTTTTGTAGGCTACCAGTTACAATAGCCTATAGGTTATAATGTATTTGTGTGTGGTAGGCTGTTCTCTTGTCCACTGTGCGCAATGTAATTATGGACTTGTTTGTGTGCGCGCCCGATGTCTCGGCCCTGGGCAGATGTTTAAATCTACATGTATACAATGTATGTGCGCTATGTTCTCTGTGCTCAGCAGCCTTTTGCTATTCCCTTATAGGCTGTATGCAACAGGGTTTGGCACTTGCAGGCTGAACAAGCCTCCGTGATGTTGGCACCTTATGATGAGAATAATAAGCAGGCTAAAGTAGTTTGTGTGCATGCAAAAAAATACTGTGGGCGTTTGTTTTGGACTGTAATGGGCCACATTGAGAGGGATATGTTAAATTACACTAAACCGGTTGTAAAAATCTGTATAGGCTACTCAAGTTTGTATTTTGATGCTGAAACTGACTATATCTATGTCACGTATCATAAAGCGTAAAATCATTGACACCAAGTGGAACAAACATTTACATATGGCTATAACAGTTCAGTTAACAAAATATAATACTTACCAAAGACTTTTGTCTTTTTGTGTGGATAGGATATTGTAAGAAACATACTTGTAGCAACGACAGGCGAAATTAAAACGATTATGTGACAATGGTAAATTTACTATTTTCAAACTATCAGTGTTTATATAGTGCTTTTCTAACCTAGCAGCCATTAAAAGTGCTGTACACACATTCACACATCCATCACTGACGATTGAGGCAAGTATAATACGTCGACTTTAACTACTTTCTTCAATCACATTGCAAAGCTACCGGTATTTCTGTCATGGAGAATGCTACTATACACAGCGACATCATAGCATCCTGCTTACTGAATAGGAAAGTGATCAGATAAACAGACAGGCTGAAATTATAATGATATATATACTGATATATATACTGAATTACCCAATTTAAATGGTAATGCTGCCATGTCGTGTTAGTTTACAGATAACCGTCACTGTAATTTTAGCTGCTGTCTCATTCACTGAGCAGTCTCTCTCTTTCTGTATTTGGACTCAGAGGATATTGACATACTGTATTAACGTCAAAATCAAAGCTCCACAAATATATAAACACATATCTAGGAAATAAAGGTTTAATTTTAAATGATATAAATCATTAGTATTTTAGATTAAATTAGTCAAATATTACTTAAATAGTCTATCTTAAATTTAACAAAATGTTTTTTACAATAGGCCTAGTGGATAGACAGTCTGTTCCCAAAACCTAGCCTAAGCTATACTTAGTTTTTACCTATTTTCCCTTGCCACACCATTTGATTGATCCAACTCTAGTCATAACTTTGTTGCTTGCCTGAATTGTTGATACAGTGCATCCGGAAAGTATTCACAGCGCTTCATCTTTTCCACATTTTATGTTATAGCCTTATTCCAAAATTGATTAAAATATAATTTTTCCTTTCAAATTCAACACACAATACCCCATAATAAAGTGAAAAAAGTTTGTAAGTTTTTGCAAATGTATATTAAAAATAAAAAACACATACATAAGTATTCACAGCCTTCTTGAAGCACCTTTTGCAGAAATTACAGCCTCAAGTCTTTTTGATTATGATGCTACAAGCTTGGCACACCTACTTTTAGGCAGATTCTCCCATTCTTCTCTGCAGGACCTCTCAAGCTCAATCAGGTTGGATGGGGAGTGTCTGCACAGCCATTTCCAGATCTCTCCAGAGATGTTCAATCGGGTTCAAGTCTGGGCTGTGCTAGGCCACTCAAAGACATTCAAAGAGTAGTCCCAAACTCACTCCTTTGTTATCTTTGTGTTTAGGGTCGTTGTTCTCTTGGATGATTAACCTTCTCCCCACTCTGAGGTCCAGAGCACTCTGGAGCAGGTTTTGATCAAGGATGTCTCTGTACATTGCTGAATTCATCTTTCCCTCAATCCCGACTAGTCTCCCAGTTCCTGCCGCTGAAAAACATCCCCACAGCATGATGCTGCCACCACCATGCTTCACTGTAGGGATGGTATTGACCAGGTGATGAGCGGTGCCTGGTTTCCTCCAGACATGACGCTTGGCATTCAGGCCAAACAGTTCAATCTTTGTTTCATCAGACCAAGTTTCTCCTCCCTGACTAAAGCCCTTCACACACACACACACACACACACACACATTGATTTTAGAAGGGGTCCCACATCTACTCCGCTTTCTCTGGCCACTATTAGAGGGGAGCCGGTGACTGTTGTCCAGCAGTATAATTTCTTAGGAACCATTTTAGATGACAAATTTACTTTTGATGCCAATACTGATTTTAAGGAAGCTCAAACATTTTAATGTTGACAAGTCTCTGCTAAAAGTGTTTTACACTTCATGTATTGAGTCAATTTTAACATTTGCTATGATCTGTTGGTTTGGTAACCTTAGTGTGAAAAACAAAAACCTGCTGGGGAAAATTGTGAATGTGTGCTGTAAAGTTACTGGAGTGAAATTAAATAATCTGTGCAATCTGTTTCAAGTAAGAGCCACGCAGAAAGCCAGGACCATCTTCCAGGACCCACAGCACCCCCTATATGGAGAGTTTACTTAGCTGCCCTCAAGGTGGAGGTTCCATCAACCACAGGGTTTAACTAATAGATACCTGAGGTCTTTTATCCCAACGACTGTTGGCTTTTTAAATAAAATAAGATTAGACCTGTGAGTAATGTACTCATAGATCCTTAAAATACTTTTCCTTTTCCTCCTTCTGAGAATTTTTATTTTATTATTCTATAGATGTATAGGGACATAAGATAATGTGGAAGCCTATGTGTCTACATTGAATGTTGGATGTGCCTGGATTTATTTACTTATTGTATTATTGTATTGACTGTGGACTGCTGATGTAAACCAAATTGCCCCTCGGGGACATTAAAGTTTTACTCTACTCTACACACACACACACACACATATATATATATAAATTATAAGCACACATTCAGCACATGAACACACACATTTTCAATCCTACAAATTTCACCTTCACTTTATATAATTTAATAATAGATTTAGATTCTGCCTTTGTCCCTCTCTTTCTCGATCTCCATCCCTTTGTCTATATTAGTCTCTCTGTCTCTCTCTCTCTTTCAGACCCAGATATTCTGAATGGTGTGTACATGTCTGAGGCCCTGAATGACGTGTTCATAGAAAACTTCCAGAAAGATCCTACGCTTACCTGGCAGTATTTTGGTAGTTCTACTGGCTTTTTCAGGCTGTACCCAGGTAAATGCACGGTCACGAACATGCAGAAATACATTTAATTGTTGTACTGTAGATGTGCTACTGAAAATCAAGTCTTAAATAATTCACATTTCGTAAATTAAGATCTGGACCATTTATTAGACTATTATTATTATATTTAGTTCAAATGTGCCATAAAATATTCAAATTAGGTTGGATATACGCTAGGGCTGAAATGATTTATCGAGCAACTCGATTAACTTGATTACAAAAAAATCATCAAAATTTATTTGCTCAGTAACATTCAGTGAGTTGAAAATAAAACAACAACATCAACATTTTGTCATAAAGCACATTATTGTTTTGTCGTTAATTTATGATAAATTTAACGTGACACGTAAACAAAGATGCGTTCGGGAAACACGCCGATAAAATACTGTAATAAGTGTTACTCTATCCCTGTGAGAGAGCTGGGTGTCAGATATTAAACTGCCACCACCTTTGTCCGGTCAGGTCCGGTGTCAAACCCGAAATTAACCACACCAACT
>JAODUH010039306.1:7230-20899 GCA_027564835.1 Typhlichthys subterraneus | reverse complement strand
TAGGAAAAAAAATAGCTTAAATGTAGTGAACTGCTTTTGCCGTGTTACATGTAGCTTAGTTTGCTACATTTCTTTTGAGGTAGCTTCAGTGTAGTTAAGCTTAATATAACGTAGAGTAACTGGTAGCTTAGCTCACTACATTTTCAATGTAGCTTGCCCATCACTGCATTTCGTTCAATGTATTTGCTACTTCTTGTGGCCCTATCGACACCTACAGTATTGCATCCTAACCGTCCTGTAAGGTTGGATTCCTCCCTCTGTGGTCCCTTCCCAATGTTTCTTTACTTTTTTCCCTATGGGGTTTTTAATGGACGTTTTTCCTTGCCCGGGGGCAGGAGTAGGTTTTTGGGGTGTTGTTTGTTTCCATGTGAAATGTGGGCTTCTAAAGCCCTTTGAGACTGTAATGCGATTAAGGGCTATATAAATTATCTAGTAGACTTGAATTAACTAAATATATTAGGACACTATGGAACAAGCTAGCATAGAACATATTATAGCTATTCTACCCAGTGGAATCTTCACATTGTAGCCTCTAGGTTCCTTTACAGACTATGTGTTTGCGGACAGACACGTCGGCAGTAAACTTATCGATATGGCCGGGTGACGCTGGCTGATGAGTAAACACGGGCGGAAGGGGAGGAAGCTAGTGAACGATGCCGACTGCCGGGGAGCCACTTCGTTCAATGAACAGGCTGGCAAGACACGCCACGGCGTTGCCATGGATATTAGAGCCCAGCACCTCTAGCTGTGCATGCTTACGTGTGTGTGACGGCGAAGGAGAACGTGTGTGTGTGTGTGTGTGTGTGTGTGACGTCGAATGCGTGTTTCTTGTGTGTGCATGTGTGTGAGAGAGAGAGAGAAGTGTTGAAAATGACATCATAGTATCCGTATGATCAGAGACTGCTCCTACATAATCTGCAATATTTATAGACCCCCGGAACAGATGAGCTCATGCACCGTGTCTGTGACACACACACACACACACACGTACAAACACAAAAAATAGAGAGCTCCCCAGAAGTTGCCCACACGCTCCATTACGCACTCGCTCACGCAATAAATGTGCCCATAAGTCCTTGCAACGTATATTTCTCTAGTAGTTTTATTTTATTTTACGCTCTCAAACAAACGCTAGCCAGAATAAAGAGTATATTGAAAACGATATCCCAGTAGTGTGTGTGTACAGTACATGTCCGCCTGCACACTTGCTCACACCATCTCTCAGGACTGTGTGGGCATGCATTGACCTCCTCCTGACCTCCTCCTATGTCCGTTTGGTTGACAGAATGAAATCCCTATTAGTTTTGCAATTTGCTGACCTCATCAAATTTGCAGAAAAAAATAGATAAAATCAAAATCATTATTTTTATTATTGACGTTTCTTGGAGATTTAACACTGCTGATACTATAATTAGAAAGATTATTTGGTCTTTGGAGATGTACTGTGGCCATTTTGAGAACCTGGCCTATATTGAACTATATAACCTAGCATTAAACCTAGCATTAAAAGGTCATACAGTATAGTGAAAAGGTAGTTTCTCTACCAACTATAAACACTGAGCATTCCCTATAGTGTCCTTGTGAATAACAATCTCCCTTTTCCTTTGAGGCTCCTGGAACAGCTCAGAGTACATATTTGTGTCCAGTATGCTTGTTATTCATTCGCCCAACTGCTTATAGTTGCATTGCTCTTCTTATATATACATATAGGTTCTTCAGTATCTGATGTATATATATTTTATGATCTGCATTGAAACTTGAAACTCATTCTCATCTGTGCTTTGCTGTCGTAGGCCATTAGAACACTCACATAATGCCCATCAAGTTATAGTCATACCCGAAAATAAACAAGATTATTTCCATATTTTGTATAGCTAATAATGTACTTGATTGGAGTTATTAAATATAAATATGATTCAGAGTGGCTGTGTGTGTGTGTGTGCGTGCGTGCGTGTGTGCGCGTATATGTATGTGTGTGTGTGAGGGTGTGAGCTTGAATTACAAGGCGGGAAAGCTCCGGAAAGCAAAATCACATTTCATAAATAAATCATCCAGGCCCTAGTGGTGGATTCACACAAGCACACTCACACACACACACACACACGCACACACAAGCACTGACACACACACGCACTCACTCACTCACTCACACACACACAGGCCCGTGCCTGGGGCCATGGCCATCACTGTGCAGACCAGATTAGAGTCATATTTAGACGTCCCGCTATAGCTTTGCTTTCCTCTGTGTCCTGTGATCCCAAGGCTGCTGCCTCCACGGCTTTAGAGCATGGAATATATAGAAGCACATCATCGACCCCTGCGTGTGTGTGTGTGTGTGTATGTGCGTGCGCTTGTGTGTGTCTCCCTGTGTGTGTACTGTATGTTTGTGCGAATGTGTGTGGGCGTGATTCCCTGAGCTATGAACGCCTACTATGTATTTTAGGAGTCATCTAGTAAGAGAATGTAATAGAGTGTCTGTCTGTCTGTCTCTGTCTCTCACTCCTCTCTCTCTCTCTCCCCCCTCTCTCTCTCTCTCCCCCCCCTCTCTCTCTCTCTCAGGCACTGGGCAGAGGGTATCTAATGTGATAAATGGGAAAATAACACAGAAGTCACTGACAGT
The DNA here is from genome assembly GCA_027564835.1 of Typhlichthys subterraneus. Classification (NCBI taxonomy): domain Eukaryota; kingdom Metazoa; phylum Chordata; class Actinopteri; order Percopsiformes; family Amblyopsidae; genus Typhlichthys; species Typhlichthys subterraneus. Next base: position 18,279 of record JAODUH010039306.1, on the reverse strand, counting down.
GCACTTTTATTTATTATAGATTAATGGCCCCAGCTTCATTTGCATACGGAACACGGTGACCAAGCCGACTGTATCTTAGCAACCACGGCGATTGGAGCAGAACTAGAATGGGAAGCAAAGGCAATGCACATGCAGGAGTTATTGAGAGCAGAGGTTGAGATCTTATACTGTCCATTATCTTGGGAGGGTGGGAGAGGGAAACAACCTTTAACCGTAATCTGTTTATTATTAATTCGTTAAATCAAATGACTTAGACATAAACATGCCTGGACCTCGCTGTGTAAACCCAAACCACATCTCCTGTCCAGCTCGGCTTCACGCTGAACTCCGCATTGCCTGGAAGTTATGAGAGAAGCAAGGGGAGTCTACTATCGGGCAATGAGCGTGCCTGTAGACCGCACACAGACACGCACGCACGCACGCACGCACACACACACACACAGACTCCAAGCATGTCTGTCGCTCCCGTCCATTTATAGCCACTCAGTGACAGGGAGGAGACCTCTGTCTGGAGTGTGTGATGATGAGGATCACATATACAGTAGCTGTTGGCACCTGCTGCCATCCTCTGGCACAGCAACCCACCACCTTCTGAAAACATCTGGGCAGGACTGTGTATGTGTGTGTGTGGTTTGTATTGACTGTGCTGTGCTGTGCTGTGTGCTGCTAAAAAGACCATTGAGTTGACCAGAGCGAGAGAGAGAGAGGGAGAGGGAGAGAGAGAGAGAGAGAAAGAGAGAGAGAGAGGGAGTACATGTATGTGGAAGCTTTGGACCAGAACAGTGACATTTTTGTAACGTTGGTTACAAACAATAAACGTGTGTTGCCACTGAATCATCACTCTGTGTGATTTGCTCTATGTCATGTAGCCGGGGCCTCCCCCCTCCCCCCCCCTCTCCCTGTTTCCAAGTCTTGCGTGGCTCACCTTTAAACGAGACCCGTGTGACTACACAGACAATTGCTGGCGGAGGCCGTGTTCTGCGGCAGACATTCGCCATCACACCAGTCCTTCTCATGGTCTGAGGAAAGGGCGTCAGCAACAGGGAGAGCGACATAGCCGGTTGGGGGAGGGTGTGTGTGTGTGTGTGTGTGTGTATGTCGCTGGGTGTTAATTGAAAATGAGAGACCTACGTTCCTGGAGTGATAATTGCACATGTGACACCTGGATGACTCAGGAAGTAATAACGCAAAACAACCACACACACACACACGTTGTTGGTGTGTGTGTGCGTGTCCATGCCTTCTGCTCCATGTGGTGTTGTAAAATGGCTGCTCTCTGACGAGGGGAAGGCTCAGCTCAGCTGAGATTAGTGACGCTCCAGAAATGTGCGCAGACCTCACGTCTGTGAATGTAGGAAAGCGTAATGAAGTACTGAGCTGCTAGTGAATGCTGGAGAGGGAGAGATGGATAAAGATAGAGGTAGGGAGAGAGAGAACGACAGAGGTCTCCCACGTTCTGTGAATGCCGCTGAAAACGCTGCCACAAACGGATCACGTTTCTCAGCTTGTTGTCAATGCTGCCAGCATTTGTGTGTGTGTGCGTGCGCGTGTTCGTGCGTCTGTGTTGAGTGGAACGCTCCAATTTTCTGCGTCTATGTCGCTACAAAGCGCCTGCGTCCCGCTGACACTGTGATAATAATATACGAATTATCAAAAGCATCACAGAAGTGCCGCTCTAATTTCCAGCCTCCCACCTCCTTGTAGGCCGAAGACACGGAACAAAGTTTGCCGTCTGTCTGGCAGGCAGCCCTCGGTAATGCTCTGGTGGGTTTGGGTTTAATGACCCCCTGCCGGATTGTGTTTTGTCAGTATTTGCGAGCACAGCACGGTGACTGTGGTAAAGTGACTGGGGTAAGGCACCAGTGCTGCTACAGTACGTGGATGACAGTGTTCTGCTGCCGTATAGACACTTGAATCACATAGACTGTATATGAGGTGCGGATGTATATATATTTGGCCTTCGGTACTGACGTCGTTCTCACATTTGGGACATATTTTTAGCATCAAATATCTAAGCAGAAAAATCTCCTCTCCAGAACGCACGTGCCCGTGCACGCACGCACGCACACACACACACACACACCTAGAAGTTTGCTTCAGCAGTAATCCTCAATGTTGGTATTCTAGGATCCCTGACAAATTTATATTTAAATATATGTCCTATGCTGTACATTTAACAGTAGGAGATATATTTAAATATGAAAATATAAATACCTTTTTTATTATTTATGTATTTTAACAAAAAGTTAATATATTTTTTATTTTTTCATAATATCAATCAATCGATGGTTAATCCATTGTGAATAACAAAACCCATATCAGAGATATAAAAGGCGTCAGAGAGGGGGTGTGAGAACCTTAGAACTAAATAAACATGTAGAAGCAATGAAGCAGTATATCCATATATGCTGTAGTTCACTAATCACTAAGTAATATGTATATCTTGATCATTCTGCAAGATTCACTTTTGCACCTGTTGGATGTAATACCATGTGTCGCCAGGAGGGGTCTCTGTCTCACCACTAACTCACAAACTCAGGTGCTCTCTCAGTGAATGATGGCCTGTTGGGTGGCATGTTGCGATGAACTGTCGTCAGTTTTTGGTACTGCTTATCACCAACATGCCGCTTTTGTGTATGTCTGTGATATAGTCTATCTCTCTCTCTCTCTCACTCTCTCTCTCACTGTCGCTCAATCAATTCAAATCAATTCAATTCAAGTTAGCTTTATTAGCATGACACAGTTAATGCAACAGTCTAAAGCTAAAGCTTGAGGGCAGGTAGCCCTCCCTCTTGGTCTCTCTCTCCCTGGTAAATCCCTGTTTCCTTGGCAACCAGGTCTGAGCAGGTAGATGTGTAGATATAGGCAGCTGACACATATGTAACGCACGCACGCACACGCACGCACGCCTGCAAACGCACACACCCAACCAACAAAAGCAAATGCAAAACTCAAACACAAATAAAATCTAAATCAAATAAGCTTGCATGTATTTTGTCCTTGGTATGATTGGTATGTCCTGCTACTTCCAAAAACTGATTCCATGTATTACTGGACCATGCCCTATCCGTGTGAGTGTGTGTGTGTGTGAGCGCTTGCTGCAGAGAAACTAATAATAATAATACTACATTTAATTTATATAGCCCTTAAAAAGTATGCTTTACATGGTAAGAGAGACTAAAAGAAACTGAAAAAGAACAGGTGGCTCACGCCCTCCAACAGCCGGAAGGTCGTGGGTTCAAACCCCGGTGTTGACCTACCTGTAAGCAACCACCTTGAGCAAGATGACTAACCTCTACTGGCTGGATATCTAAGACCAGCCTCTTCCTCTGTGTGTCAGCAGACCCCTCAAATTGATAATTATATAAATACCCCCCTACACACATGCTTACTTCTCTTACTCACCAGTGACTTTCTCCTTTCTCCCCCACTCCCTCTCTCTCTCTGTCTCACCCATGCATTTACAGCGCTGTAGGCTGTTGTCAGAGCCGGTTGAGGTGTTTAGTTGCAAAGAGTTCCCCCCCCCCCCCACCCCGTGCTCTCTCTGTCGAGGGAGACACCCCAGAGAGAGAGAGAGAGAGAGAGTAATGTATATATACTGTATACATTAGACCCTCAATATTTTTTTGTTTTTACTTGTTGTTATTGTTGCCTTGGCAATATGGGAAATTATCTTGTCATGCCAATAAAGCCTTTCTTGAACTGAACTGAGAGAGAGAGCTAGAGAGAGAGAGAGAGAGAGAGAGAGCAGCGTCTGTTTTGCCCTCGCTCTACCCCCTCACACACACATTCCTCCCTGTACTCCTCTTCCTCGTCTCTCGTTCATGGGGTTACTGGGCGTGTGCCGGGGGTCCTGATTATGTCTAGCCTCCACCGTGACACAACAACGGGACCTCTTTAATGCCTGCATGCACCATGTAGGGACTGCTATATCTCTCTCTCCCTCACTCTCTCTCTCTCCCTCTCTCTCCCCCTCTCTCCCTCTCTCTCCCTCTCTCCCTCCCTCTCCCTCTCTCTCCCTCCGGCTCAGATAACTCTCGCCCGTTCAGCTGTCTCCATGCGTCCTTGGCTGGGTATCGATCCAACTGCTGATGAAGATCTCCACTCCAGTCGTGCGCCTGGCCTGTCACTTATGAGAGTTTAGGGTGACAGAACACTTTGCGGCGTGTACCCAGTATGTTCTCTTTATGTGGAGCGGTGGCCCCCCGCCATAGCCCAGGACTCCCCGTGGCCCCATGTACCCCTTTGCTTAGGCTTCTGGTTGGCAGCCGAGAATTACTGCTGACGGCATGCTGCGTCGTTTATGTTGACTATCTTCAGCTTGGACATGTCCCTTCTGTGTGTGTGTGTGCGTGTGTGTATGTGTGTGTGTGTGTGTGTGTGCGTGTGCCATACATATCCCATACTTCCATCCATCTGTTCCTGTTGCGCACAAACTCTTTGTGGTACTCCTGTCAGGCAACGCCAAGAGGAGTAACTCTCTCCCCGTCTCTCTTCTCCGCTATTCCCTCCATTCCCTGACTATGCCTCTCTCTCTCCAGTGCAGTGTTGTTTTTTGTTTTGTTTTTGTTTTTGTATTATTAGTGAAGAAGACCAGGGAATGTATGCTATTCTGGGAGCTTTAGCCTTCACTGGGCACACAGGAGGAGGACAGGATGCCCGCTTCCGGAGATTTGACACCTTTACACGCTGAAGCGTAATAAAGGGGATGTTGTGAAGGGAAAAAAAAGGAAACAGGAAGCGAGAGAGAGAGAGAGAGAGAGAGTGATGTTCTGCCTGCCTCTCTCTACACGACACAATGCTGAGAGCCATTTGCTGCATCACTGTGCAGATGGGTCCAATGAACGCTATACAGCTATAGGCTAATACAAATACACACACATACTGTATATATATGAGTGTATGTGTATATGTATATGTATGTGTGTCGGCTGGGTTCAAACTACTACATGAGCTCAGTATGGTGTAGCGTGAGAGCTTCATTTTTATTTCGTGTGTTTGTCGACCATTTTGAAAACTACAGTATCGGGCCAGCTGGAGTTTTCCCCCCAAGGTGATGACATCAGCGTGTGCCATACGCCGTACGTCTTGGCACTCCGGCTGATTTGTTAACGTTATGATTGGGTGAGGTCCAATCGTATGTAAGAAAGCTCGGTTTAATTGTATTAATGCCGCCTTTATGACCAACACTCTTGCTGCGAAATGAAATCGGAGCTTGTTACCACGAGGCTAGCTCCAGACCTGTCGTCACTTTCCCGACGAGCCTCACCGGCTGGGCTTTTAGTTCGATTGGCCCGTGAATCACAATGACACAGGACCGTGATTTGTCTATCCATCTGCTTGAGTCGTAAAGTACGATCCCAAGATTAATGTTTCATTTATTTTTTTGCTAACTTTTTCTGTGGTCCGCATCAGATAGTAGGGGAAGTTTTTATGGAAAGTTTCAGGTAAAGCTTCAGAGTTGCGCTGATGTGTCAAGTGCTACAGTCACCGCATCTACTGATCTACAGATTGGTCACGCGGTGGATAGACGTGTGCTCACGTGAGTGTGTGTGTGTGTGCGCGTGCTTCAATCAGGATCTCACTCACACATATTTTCTTTCACCTCCCTTATGAGCTGGTGCCATGACGACGGCAGATGTGTGCTGGGCGTCGTCTTAGAAACAGATTACTCACAGCCTGGCAAAGGTGACACCTAGGCAAGGTGTTTTGGTTTTGTGTGTATGTGTGTGTGTGTGTGCGCGCGTGTGTGCGTGTATGTGTGTGCGTGAGTGTGTGCGTGCGTGCGTGCATGTGTGTTTGTGCGAGACCTTACACTAAAAGACTAACTTACACTGGACTCCGGTCCCTCGAACAGCAACGGCTTTTACTCCCAACAACCCCCCCGAGCTTCATTTTGCCCCAACCTCTCTCCATCTCTCTGCAGTGGTATTGAGTGGCAGTGGCGTGATATCTGAGTCTCCATGGCTACTAGCTAATTTTTCTGCTCTCCTGCCCGACAGTCATCGGGAGCGGTGGCACACCCATCCTCAGGGAATTGTCTCAACGGTTCACTCTGTTGTGTTTTATTAACAGGTACACTCTGAGAACACAAGGTACACAAAGGTGCAATGAAGGTTCAAACGCTTGTCACTGGGGTGATACCCAGTGAAATTATGCATTTAATACATTGTTTAATGTTTCACCTATTTCATCCTAACCATCCTGGAAGGGGGTTTCCTCCCTCTGCGGTCCCTTCCCAAGGTTTCTTCCCTTTTATATCCATGTGGTTTTTACAGAAATTTTACAGAAGCCCGGGGAGAGGAGCAAGTTTAATTTGTTTCTATGTGAAACCTGTAGATATAAAGTCCTCTGAGACTGTAGTGTGATTAAGGGTTATATAAATAAACTTGACTTGACTGGACTTACCTGGCAGGTGCAAAAAAAAAGGTTTTTACTTGTAAAATGTATTTAAAGAGTACCTGCACCCTGAATTGCATTCTTTGAGCTGTTAACTAAATAATAGGACTGAACTGTGATGAGACACATCAGTGCTGGTGTTAATATTGTTAAAATTCCCATTGTTTAATATTGCCCAAGGTCCTTGCTGTTTTTTGACCATGTTTTTGGTCCCTTTCTGCATCATCAGAATAAATTGATTTTAATAGGGGTCCCCCTCTCAGCCCCTCCCCTTACTTAGCTCCTTGATTCTATTTTTGCATTTTTCAAAGTTCTGCAATGGGGGAGTCAGGCTCAGAGCTGGGGTGAAGTTACACTTTAATAGTACACCACGGGAACATGATTGTCCCTTCGAGAGTACATTTATGACATTCCCCTCTTCTGTTGGGAAGGGACATCTTATATATTGGTGTGGGTGACTAAATCCTTTCTTTCTGTGTTTTGGATAAAATAGCTAAGCCTACTAATTGGTGAACGAATGCTCAAACCAAAACACACTGGATTGTGAGTGACTTAGTGCTTCTTTTAGACAGCATGTGTGATTATTGGGAACTACAGTACAGAGGCCTATGCACAGTAATAAGGAGAGCAGTGGTTTAAGAACAGCATCCCTGTTAGACTGGCTTTGCCTAGCTGTTAGCCTCGTGAGACCACACTGATCTCTGGAGCTTCAGTTTGACTTTGCCGCGAGAATCTGGTGAGCTTCAAATCGACTTCTGCGAGACAGAGTAACATCTGAACTGACCAATCAGCATCATACAGATAGCTACAGTCGTGGTTTAGGTATGACGACAACGACAGCTACTTGAAAACAACTATAAAACAACGAGACAGTTGGCTCAGCCAATCAGCTGCCATGTATGTTTTGAATGCTCAAACTGTTTGGATGGACGCACCCCAGATGGACTGGTGTTCTAACAATCCATGTGGTGTGTCAGGTTACCCGGCTGTTGCTTTATGCTTCCCATGTCTTCACTGGGATTATAGTCTGGAAACCCTGTTCGCACGAATGTCACTCCGAATGGCGGATCAATCAGTGACCAGTGGGGGTGACAAAGTACTATTTGATTTTGAATTTGATTCTAAATGCCAACTGCCAACGATGGTGGTAGGGTAAATGAAGCAATACGAACAATTGGTTCACCAATATGGATAAAGGTTATCAATGTCGAAAGGATAAAGGCTCCTTCAATAGTTGGTAACAATAGTAACAAATAACCAAAGGTCTAAATACATTTGAATGCAACGACAGGAAAATCTCCAATAGAGCTTTTACAGACTCTCTTCACCAGATGCATTGTGGGTCTGATTACCAAGCTACATCCCAAGGAGTTTCAAGGACAAACTGTGTATTTGTACATCTGCACACATTTTTGCACACACACACTCGCGCAGACAAGCATGTGCACACACACACACGTGCACGTGCTACATCACATTGTTGTTCTTGTGTGCTCACACAAACACACAGGCAAGGATGACTCTCTAAGAGACACAGACAAACAATAAACCCATGTTTGCAAGCCAAATATGTGTGTGACGTATAAGCGTTGTATGTATTTTTCAGCAAAGTGGAAAAATATTTGCCAAGTGCACACGTTGTGTCTGTGTGTGTATACGCACACACGCACACACAGACACACACACACACACACAAATACACATCCAGCGATATTACTTTCATCCGTTAATACCAAACTGCTTAAGGAAGCGAAGAGGAGAAATCTCTCCACAATGTCTGGGCTGACATTGTGTTGATTATTTGCTATCTCACACAGCATTTGGAAGGCAGAGAAACCACATCTCCCAAATTGCTTGTGGAATATTATGACATGAGTGTAGTAAGGCCACATGTCCAGGTGGGGGCAGTGTAGCTAAAAGACACATTGATGTGAAAGGATGGGGCAGAGGTATAGAGGGTGTCTTTTGAGGGCTTTGTGGTGTTGACGGAAAGAGGCAGTGAGCTTTAATGTGGTAGGGCTGAACTAGTCTCAAAGATCCAGCTTTTATTGTATAAAGGTCTGGGACATACTGGATACCTGCGTCAAGATCCGCCTACTTGATAGGAGAGGTATGGCAAGACGACCACCTACATAACTCGAAGACAATATTGGATGTTAAACTTGAACTTGAGGAATTAATTGCTAAACAACATGAGACATGAGTTTGCAGGTCTTGCAAATCTGTTAAATGACTACGGTTAAATTAAACGTAAAGACGGAAATTAGTTGGCTAAACGAAGCACGGCACTAGCGTTGGCCTGGAATTACGTACAGTTTACAGCCTTGTGAGTGACATTGCTAACAGCCAATGAAAATCTACTTCCCCACTTCCTGTTAGTCCTGACATGCTTACAGGGGTCTATATATGAGACGTTCAGAACAATCCGCTTATGTAACGGAGTGCTGAAGAGCAGAAGAGGCTGAGACTAGGAATGAACTTCTGTCTAGCGCTTTACCCGCTGTGGAGCGGTTGGGAACATATTGACCCATATACCCCACTCTCTTGTCCGTCCTCTCTCTTCATTCTTCTTCTCTTTTATTTTTTGGTACCTGTAGCATGGTAGTCAATGTGTTTGCGTGCCTTGTCCTAGTAGAATTAGTGTGTGTTAGCGCGGCTCATGCTAAGGTGACAGAGGCCCGAACCACCTGGGACTTGAACCCTGCTCCCCCAGATTACAGAGCATTATTGAGGTGTCGGAGAGTGAGGTTTACCTAACATACTGGACAGCGCTACCGGCTGGCCACTGTTAGACTCACCCCTCTAAACCTCACTCTTATCTGGGTTATAGGAGGTCCATTTCACCTGGTACTTGAATCCCGCTCCCACGGATTACAGAGCGTACACCATAGCAAGGGAAGCTAAAGCCCAAGGTCTCTAGCATCTGTCGCCAGATTCTTGAGGTGTCTGAGATTGATGTTTATGTAAGATTGTAAGATTGATGCTTACTCAACAGCGCTACCTGCTGGCCACTGTTCCACCAACCAAGGTGTGAGGCCGAAGTCATAATGCTATGCTAATGTGGACATAATAGCATAAGACTGCAGCATAAGACTGTACAATTTAGGCTATAGGCAGCGCCAGGACATCCTTTGCATATTTAACACAAAGGAGAGCCAGAGGGGGTGTGGGTGGAGCTAAAGAGAGCATTAAGTACAGAGAAAAAGGGAGTCTGGATGCAAGTCTACAGGGTATTGGTTTGGACCAAAGCCAGTGACTTTAAAAAAGCCAACACAGCAAAACACACACACACACACACACAATTAGCAAATAGCCTCACCCAATCCCCTTCTTACCCAGAGTTCTCAAGCCACAGAAAGCATTAGAAATGCACTTGAATTAAAATATGTTTGGCTGTGTGTGTGAGTGTGTTCCAGTGTGCTATTGCGCCCATCAATCGCCTCCCCGTCAAAAGCATATACAACACCTCACACTCCATGGAACGTTTGAAAAAACTGATTAATATGGTAATTCCTCTAACTAAGCTGGTTAGTTAAAGGTATCGCAAACTAATTTTAAGATAATTGTAAGTTAATTGCAAGCTAATTAGCTAATTGTAAGCTAATACACTTTCAAATTCACCAAATATCTCCTCGTATTTCGCTAGCTTCCCGTTCTCTGTGCGTGTTGAAAAAAAGTCTCTGATACTTACTTACGTACACAGTAAATAGGAACTTAGAAAACACAGTAGCGAACACCGCTCACATCAAAGTGAGGATCACAAGACTACGTGGCTTTTACAATACCCTGTGTGTGTGTGTGTGTGTGTGTGTTTGTGTGTGTGTGTGCGTAGGAGTTTGCCACCATATCCAAGGAGCTGAACGTGTGTCAGGAACAACTTCTGGAGAAAGAGGAGGAGATATCAGAATTGAAGGCTGAAAGGAACAACACTAGGGTATGTGTGTGTATGTCTGAGCGTGTGTTGTGTGTGCTGGTGTGTGCGTTTGTGTGCGTGGGTGTGTGTGTGTGTATGTACATGTATGTGTGAGTGCGTGTGTCTGCGTGTGTATATGCGTAAGTGTCTGAGTGTGTGTGTGTGCGTGCGTGTACAACACCATATGAGTTGTGTGTGTGCCAACCTATGCTTTGTTTGTGTGTGTGTGTGTGTGTATGTATGTGTATCTATGTGTGTGTATGTGTATCTGTGTGTGTGTGTGTGTGTGTGTAGCTCCTGCTGGAGCACCTGGAGTGTCTGGTGTCTCGGCACGAGCGCAGCCTGAGGATGACGGTGGTGAAGAGGCAGGCTCCGCCCCCTTCTGGTGTCTCCAGCGAGGTGGAGGTGCTGAAGGCCCTCAAGTCCCTGTTTGAGCACCACAAGGCTCTGGACGAGAAGGTGTGCACGCACACACGCACATGCACGCACAAGCACACACCTTCTGTACAATAACACACACACAGCGCCCCATAATGAACCATCAACCAGAGCTGCACTGGTGCCAGAGTCTTCATACCTCATTGTTTTAATGTGCATGTTCCTACTTCATTGTTTTAATGTGCATGTTCCTGCTTGATTGTTTTAATGGCCGTGTACCTGGGTGCGTGTCTGTGCTGCCGGCAGGTGCGTGAGAGACTCCGGGTGGCGCTAGAGAGGGTGGCCACACTGGAAGGACA
>JAODUH010039295.1:1662-14175 GCA_027564835.1 Typhlichthys subterraneus | reverse complement strand
AGCTCTGCATGGTGCACAGTATGAGCTCAGTGATGCAGCTCTGCATGGTGCACAGTATGGGCTGTGTGACACAGCTCTGCATGGTGCACAGTATGAGCTCTGTGATTCAGCTCTGCTAGTGCTGTTTACCATAGCGCCAGCTGGAGACATGCATCAAACAGTAAGGCAGACGCAAACCTTTGAGTTGGTGCAGAAGCACAATTGTGTTAAATCACACATTTCAAGTAACAGTACAGTAGGTGGTATGCTACAATCCAATGGTTTGCTTCTCACTATAAGAAAACAAAAGATGTTAATTATCCAGTCAGTGCCATCTGACCAGTGACACTGAGACACCCAGAGTTGGTCCCTGGGCTGACAATAAAAGTACCTTTACCTTAGGAAGTACTTGTAGCATATTCTAAACAAGCTGTTGATTTAATTGGAAATATACAAAACAAATGTGATATCGTTTTAACAGTTCTATATTGTTTTATGTGACCAAGGCTTATATATTTCTCACACTTGAATTCTCATGCCTAAATTTTCAGAAAAAAATATGTTTTCCTTTTATTATGTCTGTGTAAAGATCATAATATAATTTGCTCAGGGACATTTCAGCTGGTGTGTCCGCCAGTGTACACAATGGACGTGCTGCTTGAACGATGTGGTCTCGCTAAGCAGTTCAGATATTAACCAACCCCATGTGTCCATCATGGCCAATGGTGGTACTGTATGTGTATACCTTGCCAAGATGAAGCCGACATGAAGTTCAGTGTATATTGTGTAGACACCATCTCTAGCTCTCTATTTGTTGCAAGCAATAATGCAAGGAAATAATGACCTGTTATGTTGGGTTGTATCGCACGGACACTAATGGGCAGGGAAACACAGAAGCTACTTGTCACAATCAAGCCTAAATCCTTTATCATGTAGCCAAGGATACGGAGCACTTGAAGCTGTAATTACCCTGTCTGTGGTAGAATTTTAATTACTTGCTGGCATCGTGCTGGCCATTGTCTCATGTGTGCGTGTGTGTGTGTGCTTGTGCGTGTGCGTGTGCGTGTGTGTGTGTGTGTATTCTTTCATGGTTCTGGCCCTACACAAGCCAACAGCTCCTTATTACCACTTGCGATCGTGTTATGGAGGGAGAGAGAGTGAGAGAGAGAGAGAGTTTTTTTTTTTCCAAAATGTTCCATCTAATCTTGTCATGCACTTGTTATTCACTATAGCAACTTATAAAACACGCTAACATGTTTGCTGGGACAATGTTGACAGGGGACACTGAGAGAATAGCTACAGGCATCTGTATGTATTTTTAGTACTGCGGCTAACCTTGAGTGGTTCCCACTGCTCAGAAACAACCTCTATTATTTTCTTAGTCTGTGAAAATGCTATCACGAGTGAGCTAATGGCTAGTTGCTCAGGTGTGTTTGTCACTGATAGATGCTTCTTAATGACACATAATGGATATGGGTGTGTGTGTGCGCGCTTATGCGCGCACAGGCACATGCTGTGCACGCAGTGTGTCTCTAAGAAAGGGAGACAACATCTTCTAAGAAGAGGCAAAGAGAAGATGTCAATGTAACTCTGATTCTACTTAACTGGATTTTACTCGTAGGCTGAAGCATAGTGTGTTGTGGGGCTGCTGGTACGGCACCCAGCAGTACCAGCCAGCAATTCAGACATGCTGAACGTGAATCCCACTACACTATTTGTTTTTTTAGATTGACATTTGGTTCACGTGTCATTTTGTAATGTTCCCTTGGTTCTTCTGTAAAATGATTATTAATAAAAATGTTGTATGAATAGATATTGCCGGTTTGTCAGCCATGTGGACTGCATGAGAAAACTGCGCAAGCTTTCAAGATGGAGCAGCACAAGAAATGTCATTGGAAAGTACAGCCTGCTTTCTTATGTATAATGTATTGTAGTCTTTCTCTTATAATTCTACGGTCACAACCACTGAAAACTGAACAAGGACTACTCTCCCCCACCAAACACCCTAAAGAGCCTCTCATTTACCCGCAACGTCTCTCGGGTGGACAACAGGACAGTGACTCAGTGAAGCAAACACACAGGCGGTTAGCAAGGACAGCACAGTGACAAGCGTGCTTATGCATCACTTCTGGATGCTGAAGGGAAGTGCTGATTTTACACTATACTTAACACTATAGCCTTCCATTATAGTTAAGTGGTATTCAGAGAAGGTGCAACCTCACTGTGTTTTAATACTGTGCCGACATTGTGCAGTTTTACAGCTTTGTTTTTTCACAATACTATAGCTCATTCACTGTTTGTGTGTGTGCGTGTGTGTGTGTGTGTGTGTGAGTGATAAAGTACAAGTTCTGTCATGTCGTGTGTGTGGTCCAATGTGACATGGTGTCCGTCTGTACAGATCCCACTGTAAAAGCGATCTGTTATGGAATTTTGAATATGAAAACTATAATCCACTTTGTCCTATTCTAAAGTGTATATACAGTATACACTATGTACTTTGAACAGATATACTGAGATGAATTGTGTGCATCTCTGTACAAGGAACAATTGTTCACCTACTGCATATAAACAGATACTGTTGTTTTCCACTACACTATTTAATTACTCTCCATTTTTGGCTTCTGGTGTTTGGACATACAGCAGAGTCAGGAGTCAAAAACCACAAAGGCAGGTGTGCCTTTCTTTTCCATTAGCTTAATGCAGCTTAACCCTGCTTGTGTGGCTGAACCCCGCTTAGTCTCGAGGGCATGCCGGTGATGGTGGTAGGACTCACATCAGACCGTATCAGATTTCCAGGCCCGGAAATAGGTCTATATTACAGTAACAACAGTCGGAACGCTCCGCTCTTAAGCGCCCCCCCTCACTGGGCTTTTCCAACAGAGTGGAAAATAGTTGCCACGTGAGACGTTATTCCGCTGCGCCAAATCGGTCAGTGGGTGATAAGTTAAGGATTCTGGGTGTTGACTGACGTGTCATCTGACACTGTGCGATTGAGGGATGGGGGACTCTGGCTGGCTTGCCCCACAGCCGTTACTATTGTTGTGTTGTTTGGACAGCCTCTAATCCAGTGGCTTTTGTTGGTATGGCAACTGTTTGGATGTGTTGTGGAAAAGCAGCGGTAACAGTATTCCTCCTCTGCCTTTTATGGTATAGCGGGCGACTATCAAAAAATGAGATTGTTGCGGTAAATGTCAAGTTCATACTAATATTTCCATATGCAAGCACCTCATCCATGTCCTAGAAGGGTGGTAATACGTTCTAACAACGTAATGGCAATTCAATTATGTGGGTCTTCAAATGAAACGTGGGGCCTAGCTTCAAGCCTCTCTGTGTCTGTGTGTCTGTCAACAGTCTGATGACGTGTCCCTCTGTCTGCCCATCAGTACCGGATCGGCCAGCTGTACATGATCAGCAAGCACAGTCATGAGCAGAGCGAGCGCGGAGAAGGGGTGGAGGTGGTCCAGAATGAGCCCTACGTCGACCCACAGCACGGGCAGGGACAGTTCACAGAGAAACGAGTCTACCTCAACAAGTGAGTTGCCACACTCCAGTTGTGTCCTTAAGTGTGCGTGGCAACTGGGCCGTATGTATGTTGTTCACGACATTGGTGCGATACAATACAATATGATGTGCTGTATACTTATACTTGTATATACTTAGAATAGTACATACAGTAAATGATGAAGTGGTATGTTGCATTATGTTCTATCACGTTGCGTTACATGATATTACACATTACATTGCTTTAGAAGAGACAAGCTTTAATAAGGAAACTCAAAAGCATCCTGTAAGAATTGCTTTGTCCCATGAATGAGCCTGGCCTAAATATCCATTGGTTGTCTTTTTCATCTCGTTCCAAATCTATTTCCTAGCCCTATCTCCCCGCCACGTTAAAGCTGATAGGCGTGAAATAGATTTTCTGTTATGTAGATTACAATTGAATTTGACGTTGGATTGATTTTTGTATAGACTTTATTAGTGTTATTATTTTTCTCTCAATGTGACCCTGTCAGAAAATGCTGATCTGACAGTCATGCACGCACGCACGCGCGCACACACACACACACACACACACACACAGACGAGGGCAACGTAAAGGAATAGAGAACCTAAAGCTGAACCTAAAGCTGTTGCATCTCAACCCTGGTACTGGGGACCACTGTCCTGCATGTTTTACTGTAGATGTCTCCCTGTTCCAACACACCTGATTCTAATGAATGGCTCGTTATCAGGCTTCCACAGAGAATGATGCCGACTCATTCATTTGAATGCAAGTCAGTGGGTCTCCAGGACCAGGGTTGAAAATCACTGCAATAAAACATATAGCTGTACACATTATTTTTGGTCTAACACTGCTTGCAGACAACCTAAGGAAGTCGCTTAACGAGATAGGAAAGAGGTTACGAGGTGCAGAAATATTCCCAATATGTTGCAGAGGGATATATTTAATATACATCAACCAAATAAATAATAAGTGTGTTAACATTATGACAAAAAACGCTTAATGCAAAGGGCTCAGGGCTGAATGGGTGTGTTCGTAATGTCCCCCCATACCCCCTCTTTCAGCTATCTTTCAGCTAGTTAAAATGTACTACAGAAGCTGCAGTAGTCAGTCAGACTCAAACGCAAAGTGCCGTTTATCGTGACACTTTTTTCTTTTTATAGTCCAGGAGCTGCATGACGTGAAATTGAAATAAATATAAGGAATATTTTGCGATTCAAATGGAAGTAGATTTTCATAGTTTGTATGTGTTTATATTAAGCCTCTACATCCTTTAATGACATGTTAAGACTAAAATGACTGAGGGTAATTTAATTTAATTAAAATTTAATTTAAGGGTAATTCATAATGTAAACCATCTTTTGCAAATGCCTGGGTCTGAATACAGTAGAAACACTCACATGACGACCACCCTGCCTCTCTCCTCAACAATCTGATGGGGATGTGGCACTATCACCCGCAAGGTTTAAAGTGTAACTGCACCCTAAAATGTGTTTTTTGAGCTGTAAACTAAGTAATAGGATTGATCTGTGATGAGGGACATCAACACTGGTGTTAGTTTTGACATAAATCCAGTTTTTATAAAAATCTGCAGTTTATGTGCTGATGACAGATCTAGACAGTACCCTCCCCCTCTCACCCCTCCTCTCACTCAGCTCCTTGACGTGTTTCTCAAAGTTGTATAGTGGGTGTTGTTAGAGAAACAACATTGTGCATGTTACTGTGGTGCCCCAGAGCACTGCATTAGTCTCACCCATCCTCCCTGATATTCCCTCAACCCAGTTTTCAAACACACCATAGTTTGCAGTAGCGAATAGACTTTTGTGTTTTGGTGGGCACTATATACACAGTGGACAAATCTGTGGTTTGGTTTGTCCCTTTAATTGAATGTAAGCATATTTGATGTGACCCCATTGGTGCAAAAGGATGTTTGTGGACAAATTCAATTTGTTTTGTTTGGCTAGATGTGTTTTCATAGATGAACTCAACTCTACAGTATAATCAAACACTTTAGCCCACTCTCAAATGACTAGACAACATATAGCCCTGCTACTTCAATATACATCAAGTACAGTACATGACATCTCTTACATTACTTTTGGGTTGATGAGATGATAAGCCCGGATGATAACGACAAAATGAATTTCATGTGCTTGAGGTAGTGTTCATATATTGCAAAGTGAGGGATAAGAAAATCACAGGCAAAGACATGCTCAAAAAATGTTTACCATCTGTGAAACGTTTTTGAGATGCAGTGTGCATATGCAACACTTGTGCTTGTGGTGTGTGTGTGTGTGTGTGTGTGTGTGCGTGTGCGCATGTGGGCTGAGTTGGGGGGGTCATGCGTGTGTAAGTGATGGATAATTTTAGCAGTCACTCTGCCTAAATCACACTGTCTGCCTAAACCGCCCACAAATCACCTGCTACAATGCTGAGGCTGCAGTCAGTGTGTGTGTGTGTGTGTGTGTGTGTGTGTGTGTGTGTGCGTGTGTGAGTGTGTGTGTATGTGTGTTTGGCTGAAAAGTGAATGAGTGTTATGGCTGACAGCCCATCATAGATAGAGAGACCCAAGGGGGAATTGCTCTCTGTCTCCCTCTCTATTTTATCTCTCTATACCATTATACAATATAGGGATTTTATGGTAAATTGATTCTCCAATCATTATTATACTATATAAGTGTCACTGACTAGCTTGCTGATTGTGTTGTAGTGTCACAAGAGCCCCATATTTCTGCACCAGCTGAGCTTACTGTTTATGTTTGAATTACTGCTGTGTGTTGTTGTTGTGTTGGGGAGCGGTCGAGGATAGTTTGAGAAGTGTTAGCCACTTTTGCATTTTGATTATTACTCTGAACAAGACGCCTGAATTCCAAACTGTGACCCTTGTGTAAATTTTGCTGAGCACACTAGCTAGTTTTCTATACCCTCCATGTCCTTCAGCAAGGGGAAAAATGCCACCGCAGGGTTCTGGCCATTATCGGCATCATCTGCTGCTGTAGGAGTCATCATGGCCGCCTTCCCTGGCCTGCATTACGGCTTATCACAGCTGGCCGCCTCACATCGTGTGCTCTGGGTGGTAGGGCCAAAGAAACTATGGAGTTATTTGACGAGATTCCCTTACAGAAATACCATTGTGTCTCTACATTTCTGCCTTTTCCATTCACCCTTGTTCCCTTTTTGTACACTTCAATTACTAATGCTCTCCGTTTACCCCTACTTTTCAGCAAGCTCCCAAGCTGGGCCAGAGCAGTAGTCCCAAAGATTTTCTACGTGACAGAGAAGGCTTGGAATTATTACCCCTACACTATTACAGGTAATGTTCCACTAGCATTGTACACTATATACAGTATGTCCTGACATAGCCACACTACCCGCAGAAATTTTATTACAATTCTGAAGTGTACGGGAAGAAAGAATATATTATACACGTGACAAAAACAATCTGCAATCTCGAAAGATTAAATTGTCCTTTTTCCAATAGTGTGATAGAAAAACATTTATGTTTCCGTGTGTGTGTGTTATGTGTGCACAGACAGCTCAGGAATACAGATGCTTAATAATTGTACCTTCATCGTTTACTCAATTCTTTTTTGTTTATTCAAAAGCCCTATATATATATATATATATATATATATATATATACACATTTAAAACCCAGAAACAGGTGCAATGTGCTGAATCAATAATGGAGAACAAACAAAACATAAACCAAAACATACATTACCCTCCCACACAGTTAATCTGCACAGAATAGAATAAAGGAGTGAACGATTAAAGTCTGGTGTGTGCCTGAGGTGTGCTGGGTGTGTGTTGGGGAAGTGGACCGATGGACCCCACACGGGTGAGATCGAACAGGAGGAGGCTCTTGGTGTCAGTGTTTATGTGTATGAGAGTCACACTCACACAGAAACTAATGCCAGGCTGAATACACTTTAAAGGAAACAATTGGATGCAACAAAATACAAACAGAAGGCCCCCTTTCAAGCCTTCTAACACCCTAGTCGCCTGCTAATGATGATGATGCTTATTATTATTATTAGGGCTTACTGAGAGGCCAAAGGGAAAGCCAACCATTCTTTCATCCAAAACAATCCTGTGATGTGAACACAGGTGGTCAGACAGCAGGCAGAGATGGAGAGATGTAAGAATGGGTGGGTGGGTGGGAACTGGTTATTGAGAGAAGACATGAAATAGAAGAATATATTTAGACCATATACAAAGATCACCAAGGCATGAAAGTATAAAACTGACAGTGTACTTCTCTCTCTCTCCCTCTCTCTCTCTCTGTTTCACCATCATTATAATGATGGATCCTGCTGGCAATATGGACAGAGTACACCGTGAGTATTGTCAATATCTCCATATCATGATGCATACGCGCACACACACACACACACACACGAGCGCGTGTGCACATGTGCGCGAGTGCACACACGCACGCACGCAAGCTAGCTGGAGAGCAGTCTGTGTACAAGAACAATGAATCAGGCTCAGATAGATTGAAATGGAGGGAAATGTAGCAATAAAGCCATCAATCACATCTCCGGTGGGAGTGTTCAATAAGGGCCCGTTTGTTTCCTATGAAGCCAGGGGCTATTCAGTGATCACAGTGGGCCATGTATGGAAAGCCTGGGAGTTGTGAGCGCTATATGCAAACCGTGGACAGAAGCCTGCATGGGCCAAACTATGTCTAGTTTGTAATTGTGTGTAGCACACATCACTAGCTAACCAAATGGAAAATGTCTCTTTAATAAGAAATGAGCAGTGCACTATAGGGGTTTAATTATTTTATGTTATCTTATGCCTTGAGGTGTTTAATTAAGTGCTGGGTATAATTTATGCCACTGTCCACTAGGGGTTCTTTTAGGTGTTAAGACAAGACACAAAGATTAAACCCCCCTTTATCACTCTGAACAGATTACCTGCTGTTTGATTGGCCAAGAACATGATTTGCTTTGGGACATTAAAGGAACATTTCCACATGCCTAGTTCCTGCGGCCATAGAGGCCCTGAACAAGGTGCCTAGAGATGAAGAGCTCACACATGTGCTTCTTATCGATGTTGTCTGCTGTTTATGGTATATTGTGCAATATAATGTACTGTATGTTTTACAGTGCTGTGAAAATTAATTTCCCTCTGGGGACAAGTCAAAGTCAAATCTCGCTGATATGACTGCATGCAGAATGCAGCTGCCAAACATCAAATAAGCAGTCTAAATCCTCAATAAACAGTGGTAGGAAAACCATTGTCATCTAAGGCCATCGTCCCGGACAAGGTGTAAAAGACCACTGTCAGTGAATCACAGTATGAGGGCATTATCATGCATACCATTAAGTCCCCCCCCTCTCCCCCCAGCAAAATATCATGAGAGGTTTAGTTCAGCAATGCCTCATCAACATAGAGCCCATGTTAGTATAGATTCCCAGTCACCACCACAAAACAATAATATGGCATAATTACCCCTAGTGTTACGTCCTGGTATTGCAGGGTGTGTGTGTGAATATGAAACCATTTTATAAAGCACTGACATTTCCAAGTTTGCTCAAAATTGTAATGTTATGTAATAGCCTACTCTTCTGAAATCATTAAATTGTGCATTTATGTTCTGTACATAATTGTAGTCTATCGAAGAAAAAAACAGCTAGTCCAGCTAAGGAACTCTTCGGTTGTAAAAGTAATTAATAGCCAAATACATGAGAGAATCATTGCCCATAGAACCTCATGTGAGCCATCTTCTCCCTTTAAACTCCTCTAGTGCTCATTCCTCCCCAAGTTCTCCATCCACATAGAGACCAAGTACGAAGACAACAAAGGGAGCAATGACAACGTGAGTATAGATATGTGTGTGTGTGTGTGTCTGTGTGAGAGGGGGGGGGGGTTCTCAACATTGCAATTCAAGCGATGTTGGTTGCCGCCCGGTCGTTGTGTCGGCTCACATTTCACGCTCAGTCTTCGATAGATCGACGCTTGTCAGTCCCCCGTTCCACACCTGTCTATTATTGCTCTCGCTCCATGCTGATGGTGTCGTGCACGTCTGAATTCACAACGACTTGATTGTTACTTTTGTGTTCTTTACATTTACGTTATATTCAGTTAGACATACAGATTACATTACACATGGTATCACATGATATTACACATAGGTTTCCTTATACAGTATATACACAGTATATATACAGTGTAGTATGCTTTAGTATATTATACTATAGTATACATTAGATTACATTTCATAAATAGAGTATGTAGATTAGATAATAGGGCAGGCTCATTTCTATATTTTATTTTTAATAATATAAATTTGCTATTCATATGCTACTCATGTAAGACTGGGATTGCATTTAAACGTATTACATAATATGAATATCACTTGGCTATCACAATCACCATAGCACACTGTCGCCATAATAACAGTGTTAGACTAAATACATGATATAATATGATTTTCTAACTAATGAAAAGACGCAGCAGCTATATGAATGTATCATTACAGCTACTAATGGTTTTCATTTCAAAGATCTATACTGTATTTCCGACTGTACATCCCCAGCCCACGCCTTCTCTTTATATCAGCCTCTTGCACTTGCCCATTTTAAACTTATCATTACATGGAGGTGATTAGTTCTGATGAAAGAGAACTTGTGACACTGAACAAACAGGTGCAGACGGCCAAAGTACCACCCACACCCTTTACACCCAAAGTCGAACATAGACAGTTTAGACACGCACACACCCCTGTCAGGAAAGACTTTCACATTGAGCGATACAAGCTCTTCCTAGATTTGAAGAAGAATGCCATCTATGAAAGCCTTGTGATTATTCTCACCCGCAGTGACACGCCGTGCTGTTTGAATGGCAGTCTGAGAAGTTATGCAATCCTGCCTCTCTCCGTGGCTCAACGCTTAAGAGCACAGCGCCCCTTAGTGGTAAACTGGGGTGTTGTTACATTAGTGGCGCTCGATGTGCTATAAAGAAAGTATGAAGGTTTAATTTACAACCAATCATCACACATACCAGTCATTCCACTAATTAGTTTCTCAAGCTGTGGTTTATAGTGCTGTCAGTGAAATTGGCTTTTGTGAAAACCTTCTCATTCTTGCAGCATTCCTTTAATACAGGTTGTAAATAAAAATGTCAATAGTGCTGGCCAAAGACGATTAGAGTTAAAGTGTTTCAGGAAGAAAAAAAGTCCACAGAAATCTTCACCGTCATCGATGCTGCTTCCTTTACAAATCTCTCTTTTATTGCTCAGTTTTGCTTTTTCAGACCATTTCCTCTCCCACTCGTATCTGTATTCAAGATTTACTGGCACATCCTGCCTGCTTATGATGCATGAAAGACTGGCTGTGAGTGCTTTCTCCAAGGAAGGCATAACTAGTCAGCACTGCTTCCTGTTTGGCTGAGTCATGCACCATAATACCACAGGTTTTTGTTTTGAATGAGCGTGAGGCCCGTGTCAACCCATGCAACATACTTTTACACATAGATTTCCAGCGTGTCTCTTTCGTCACATCCTTTTAGAAGTTTGTACATTTTTCTTCGCAGCATGAATCACCCCTAAAGTTGTAACACTTCCCAGCTTTGAGGGAAAACAGTGCATACATTTAAACAAATCCCAAATGATAGTACAGTACTGTATATCACCCTGTCAGTGTATGATTTTCAGCGATTTCCCCCGCAGATCTTTGGCAGCGAGCCCAGGGATGAGGACACTGAAGTGTGTTTTGTGGACATCGCGTACGACGAAATCCCCGAGAGGCATTACAAGGAGTCAGAGGTGAGTGAAAGGATGGGACACGGCGGTGTATGTGGCGGACATGTGTGCGCTGTGCACGGTACGGGTGGTGTGTGTCTCAGCTGACGGCAACAAGCAGCTGACGCTGGTGACATGCATGCACATGTCCACGAGTAGGAAAATGCACAAATGGTGTATGTGTGTGTGTGTAAATGATTGACACATCACATCCATTTTAGCTCTATCTTTTCTTGTTGATAATGGCGTGAGAGTTGTGTGTGCGTGCGTGTGTGTGTGTGTGTGTGTGTGTGGATGAGCTGCGGGGAGGGGGTCACAGTGCCACCATCAGGCGTAATGGTATAATGCTGCATCAGAGCTTTTACATCCTGTAATATTATATATAAATGTGTAATATACAGAATAATATAATTGTGTTTGTACAGTGAGGGTGGAGACAGAGAGTGGTGTAGTTGGTGCTTTGGGGGAGGGGTAGAGAAGAGTGCCCTGCACCCAAGAGTTGACGTCCCAGTAGTGCCATGTCTTCGTAACACTGGTTTGTGAGTCAAATTGTGAGCTTGTAGGCAGTATAATCGTGGAGAGAGTGCATGAGAATAGAGGCTAGGAGGGAAAGGACAGCCGGAGGGTCGGTGAACTGGAGATATCTTCTCCCTGCTCCTTATTTTCTCTTGCCATCTAATGATTTGTCTCTCCAGAGTGACGGAGTGGAAAGATCTGTGTGGGCATGTGGGGGATGTGACCGATATGAGATATAGTGAAATGATAATTTTATATATATCGTGTGTGTGTGTGTGTGTATGTGTGTGTGTGTGTGTTCAGCTATTATTAGACATTAGGGGTCGGGATGCCACATTGTTTTTTTATGAGTGACTCCACACGGCTGAGCCAACTTTTATGGTGAGCTGCTTTTCATCTCCAGGTTGCTAAAAATAGTCTGCATGTAGTCCTGGTCTGTAAAAACGAAAGCAGGTGGGGGCTTATATTAACATTTATTGATTGTGAGATTTGATTTGACAGTCCTACTGTATGTGTGTGTGCGCATGTGTGTATGTGTGTGTGTGTGTGTTACAGCTGATTTGCATAGAGTATATAGCATTGTAGTACCCATGACAACTGAGAGAGAGGATGAGGCCATCAGTGGCTCTAAAGAGCAGCACTAAGTCTGTGGTCCTTGACATTCTTATTACTCCAAACTAGTATTACTACGTGACCGCTAGATGTGTAAGATAGTTGTGTTACTACGTGACCGCTAGATGTGTAAGATAGTTGTGTTACTATGTGA